>JASDQU010104092.1:26557-42683 GCA_032191745.1 Picea mariana
AACTCAGAGTAAAACATATGAATTACTGCTATATTCAACAAGCATTTAGCCTTATCATTTAATTCATATACACAGCAGAAAACATGATACATAAACAGCTCAGTCATGCAAAACATGATCAAAGCATAATTCAGATACTTATCTTTTAACAGCTGTAGAAATCACCAACCAAGTGTAGGCCTTCCACGAACCTCCCAGCCTTAGACCACACTGTTCATCGGCTCAACAGTGGGTCACCCCCGAGCTGGGATCGAGCTCCACCCCAAGGCAAGGAATCATAGGCTAGGCTGAGGTTACAGGGAAACGACACAGAAATATCTGGAAAGGTTCTTCCCAAAGATGTCATCTTATGCCCACTACTACCAGACTCTCATTCCCCACATGCCTATTCCACCCGGGAGTATACACCTTCACACGCACATTCCATTGGTGCTAACCTCCTCTCTGGGTCTTAACAACAGGACATATCAGGAAGTCTCAGAGTCTGAAGCTGGTGCTGGACACTTTCTAGAAGAAACTGCTTCCCAGCAAACTCTTTCACCTGGAAATAGTCGCTCACAGGCCAACAAGCCTCATGCAGTCCACTACTGTGTGGCCACAACAACCCACGGGGAAAACAGACAAAGGCTTCCCAAACCGGTTCAACAATCACAGGATGATCTCATGGTCGTGTTTTCGGAACAGGGACACCATGCACAGGTTAGCTCAGCTTTTCTCTAACAAACAAGGATTCTTCCACTCGAGTCCAACACAGGTTTCCTGTTCAGGAAATGCGCTCCCGGGTTTTATTAGAACCAAACACAGACTCCACAGTTCTGGACAGGGGTGTACACGGATTCTTCAGGACAAACACAAGCTTTCTTTTCTGTATCAAAATTACACAAGGGTCTCTTGCAGACTGGCCCTTACGGCTCTGGCTCCGGGCAGTCGAGTCGACTGGAGGAGAATCCCTTCTCACGGCTCGTCCCAGCCTTTTAGTGCATGCACCGGGTTTGACACTTGTCACCCATGGGACTGCATGCGTTCACCAGCACGCGTTCCTCCCACCACTTGGGAAATCACGTGGCCTTCCAAAAGGACTTAGGGTAAAAACATATGATGCACATGGCTTTTGAAATAATATTAAAACATTATTTCCAGGTTTAAGCCCCCCCTAGGCTTAGCCCCTAGGCTCAACACTCAACCCCTTTCCCACCTTCCGGCCCCTAGTTCCTTACCCACTCTGTGGACGCTCAGTCCCCCTTCACTCATTCATCGTGGTCGGTTTGCACCTGGTGGTGTTTATATTTTATTAAATATTCTGCATACATACAAGTACAACAACAGGCTCCTGGCCTTCAAACACTTAGGCTTCCTAGCCTAACAACCACATAATCCTTCCAGCTTATACAAAACTTGGCTCACCAGCCTATAGAACACATTTACAATTCATTGCATATATCATGACCTGTAATGGGGCTCGGCCTTGGGGACACTACAATCCCTGTTTGGGTAAGACTCCCAAACCTGCCAATACATTGTTGGAACCCAACCTCGCTTCAAGCAATATGAAATGGACTGGGGTGCTACATTGATCGAGCAGAGGCTAGAGACCAGTACTCCTGTGCATGGATCTGTGTGGAATTTGACCTGGAGGTAGGTCTGCCAGAGGCAATCAAGATAAAAGTTGGGGATTGGCACCACTTCCAAAAGCTGGACTATGAACAGCTCCTGTTTAAGTGCAGAGGATATCATGAATACGGCCACTTCCAAAGGAACTGCCCAAAGAACCCGACTACAGAGAAAACAGGGGAGGAAGGCTGGAAACAGGCCCGGAAGGGGAAATCTAAATCGAAAGGACCAAGGAACGAAAATTCAGCTCCAACGAAAGCCAAAACCTCAGGAAACAAAGAAACCGAGAACAACTTCAGTATTTTGGCAAAAGAAGTCGATGGAGAGGAGCCAGATCCAAGTAAAGATGTTCAAGAGGAAGGGGCAAAAGGCAACCAAAACCCTGAAGACAAAGGGAACCCATCAGCAGAAGAAGAAGGGGCACAAAACAACTCCCCCCAAAGACTGGAGGGTAGTCAGAACACAGAAGAAGGGGAGGTCTCCACAGGTAGCGACTCAGAAGACGCAAACGAGACTTGGGTTACTCCAAAGAAAACAGGAAGAGGCAGGAAAACAAAAAAAGCTAAAAGAGACCAAGAAACCTACAAAGGCATCCTCAAAGGGTCACAATCCACCATCAAGCAGTTGATTAATGTTCGGCATATGAGAAAGCAAGCCAAAGCCTCCCAAGGAGGCCATTCCTCCCCTCAAGGTTTTTAATGATTCTAACCTCCTGGAACTGTAGGGGAATGGGTAGCAAAAGGAAAGAAGAAGCACTTAGAGATATAATCAAAGCCTCAAAGGCAAACATCCTCCTTCTCCAGGAGACCAAGATGAACTAGCAAGACTCACTAAAAATATCATTGAACGTTTGGAAAGGTAGCCAAGGAATAGCTGGAAACGCCAGAGGTGCCTCAGGAGGACTCTGTACTCTGTGGAACGCCTCCAAAATAGATCTGATCAGCTCTGACACATGCATGCATTGGATTCACATCAAACTCCTCCACAAAGACTCGGGTTACCAGGTAAGCATCTTTAATATCTATATGCCACAGCATTTAGGGGAAAAAAAACATTGCTGGGAGTCCCTTCAAGACTACCTACAGCAAAACGATCTCAACAATATCATTCTCGGTGGGGATTTGAATGTAACCTTAGCTCAAGAGGAAAAAAGAGGGGGTTCCATAGTTAGAGATTTGGCTAGAGAATGGGTGGAAGATCTAGCCTCAGCCTACGACCTGCTAGACATCAAGCCTGATAAAGGACTTTACACGTGGACAAATAAGAGAATCGGTCCTGGGCACATAGTGGCCAGATTGGACAGATTTCTAGTCCAAAGCTCCCTTCTGTTACTAGGACTCACAGCAAAAGCAGAGATCCTGCTCCACAGTGTATCAGACCACAAGCCCATTCGGCTAGAAATTAAAAAAGACCAAGTCAGAGGACCCATCCCTTTCAGATTTAATCCGACTTGGATCCAAGACAAGGGCTTTCTCTCTCTAATTTCCAAAACGTGGATCAGCGCTGTTAAAGACTCATCCTTTTATGTTTGGGAGGAAAAATTGAGAAGATTAAAAAGAGCCCTTAAACAATGGGCAAAGAGCCAACCAAATCCAATAGCCATGCGCATAGCAGCCCAAATGCAGCTCGAGAGCCACCAGCTAGAAATGGAACACCAAGAGATCACGCAAGAAGCCCTGCAATGTGAAGACAACCTTCAAAGACAATGGCACAAAGCCTGCAGAGAGGAGGAAAGCTACTGGAGGCAAAAATCAAGAAGTCTTTGGATGAAAGAAGGAGACAAAAACACAAGATATTTCCACAAGCAAACGGAGGCAAGGAAACAATACAAAGCAGTTACAGAAATACAAGTCCAAAATAAAACAATTGCAGATCCAGAGGGCATAAAACAAGCAGCCTTTGAAGCATTTGAGACGCTCTACACAGAACCACAAGGGACAGAAACAGACCCGCAGATGTACCCTCTCACCATTATCCCCGGTCTCATAAATGAGGATGTCAACAACAAGCTGACCAGGGAGGTAACGCAGCAAGAGATAAAGGAGGCCCTGGACCAAATGAACCCAGACAAGGCCCCTGGGTCGGATGGGTCCACTGCCAGATTCTATCAGCAATGTTGGGATATAATAAAAAAGGATCTAACCAAAATGATCAAGAAATCACAGCAGTGCAGCAAGCTAGGTGGAGGCACCAACTCGTCCTTCCTGGCACTCATCCCTAAGGAGAAAGGAGCAATCTCCTTCAATCGATTCAGGCTAATCTCCCTTTGCAACACAAGCTATAAAATTCTCACCAAAGTTATAGCCAATCGTCTCAAGCCAATCCTCCCTTTCATTGTGTCGGAAAATCAAGGAGGCTTCGTCAAAGGTAGGCATATTGCCGATAACATCATCCTGGTTCAAGAGGCCCTTCACTCAAGCATATGAAGGAGAGACAAAGGTATGATCATCAAACTGGATCTCGCTAATGCCTTTGATAGAGTTAGACACNATAAAACAATTGCAGATCCAGAGGGCATAAAACAAGCAGCCTTTGAAGCATTTGAGACACTCTACACAGAACCACAAGGGACAGAAACAGACCCGCAGATGTACCCTCTCACCATTATCCCTGGTCTCATAAATGAGGATGTCAACAACAAGCTGACCAGGGAGGTAACACAACAAGAGATAAAGGAGGCCCTGGATCAAATGAACTCAGACAAGGCCCCTGGGTCGGATGGGTTCACTGCCAGATTCTATCAGCAATGTTGGGATATAATAAAAAAGGATCTAACCAAAATGATCAAGAAATCACAGCAGTGCAGCAAGCTAGGTGGAGGCACCAACTCGTCCTTCCTGGCACTCATCCCTAAGGAGAAAGGAGCAATCTCCTTCAATCGATTCAGGCCAATCTCCCTTTGCAACACGAGCTATAAAATTCTCACCAAAGTTATAGCCAATCGTCTCAAGCCAATCCTCCCTTTCATTGTGCCGGAAAATCAAGGAGGCTTCGTCAAAGGTAGGCATATTGCCGATAACATCATCCTGGTTCAAGAGGCCCTTCACTCAAGCATACAAAGGAGAGACAAAGGTATGATCATCAAACTGGATCTCGCTAATGCCTTTGATAGAGTTAGACACAAATTCCTATTTGAAGTAATGAGAAAGTTTGGTTTTGATTCGACCTTTGTAAATTGGATAAAATCTTGTATCAGATCACCATGGATAGCTCCGTTGGTGAATGGGAAAGTAACAAAATTCTTCCAAGCTTCCAGGGGTTTAAGACAAGGGTGCCCCCTTTCACCCCTTCTCTATGCAATCCAAGCTTCAGTCCTAAGCTATCAGTTGGAAAATTCCCAAGTTCATAAAAACCTCCGGGGACTAAGAATCGTGCAAGGGGTGAAAGAAATAAACCATGCACAATTTGCAGATGATACTATGCTGTTGGGGGGAGCAAGTCCAATAATAGCGAAAAAGTTTAAGGAATAACTGGATGCTTACGCTGCAGTCTCCGGAAGTGAAATAAGCCAGGCCAAAAGTAAAATATATGGCTGGAATATCATGCTAAATGAGATGCTTGGAATCACAAGAGTTCTGGGGATGGAAGGGCTCACTAATTGGGAGGCCTTTAAATACCTGGGAATCCCCATTTTTAAATATTCTCCAAGAGTCTCTCACTGGAACGAGCTGATAGACAAATTAAAAAGTAAATTTTCCTCCTGGGGGCGAATTGGTTAAATTTAGCAGGGAAGGCAGTCCTGATTAAATCCGTGGTGACCAGCATCCCCATCTATTAGAGCTCGCTATTATTATCCCCTGCCACCGTCATTCAAAAAATTGAAGCACTACAAAGGCGCTTCTTGTGGGAAGGAGGAAAGCAGGCGTGAAGGAAATTGCATTTGATAAGTTGGGAAAAAACCTCAAAGCCTTTGTTGGAAGGGGGACTTAACTTTAAAAAAACCCAAGCTCAAAATCTGGCTTTGGGGGCAAAGTTGCTTTGGAGGATGGTCACTGGCAAACCAGCTTGGAGCAAACTAGCGCTTTGGAGAAAATATTTTAGGGCGCCTAGGGACCGAAGCTTAGAGTTTCCTTGCAAAGAATTGAAAGGCTCCCCTATCTTCACTCTCTGCAAAAAGGATCTACCACATTTCATTCCTCACCTCACTTGGGTGCCAAGAAACGGAAAGAAAATCAAAATCTGGCAAGACTCAATTTTGGGAGAACCCCCCCTAGAGCTGCGACAGGATCTTCATCACCTCAAAGACTATATGGACAGTCAAAACATTGTTACTCTCTTTGACATCTCAATCTGGGGGGAGGACAAGCTTCAGAATTGGCAAGGGTGGGAAGTGCCCAACAAACCTGCTGATCTAGAAAAGGATTGGAGCACCCTTCAAAGCTGCCTTCAAGGGAAGGCCCCATTAAAAAAGAAAGGTAAAGACGAGAGAGGCTGGGGGGGAAGTGCAAAGGCCTACACCACAGCAGAGGGCTACCAACTCTTCACCAGCATCCCCACTGCCCTGCCTAATTCGGCAATCTGGAAAGCAATCTGGCAGTCCAATTCCATCCCAAAAATAGACCTTTTCATTTGGACACTGGCGCACAAGAGCATCCAAATAGGGGAGAACCTCAAAAGACGTGGTTGGGAAGGTCCCTACAGGTGTCCCTTATGTTTATGTGCTGAAGAAACCGCAGATCATCTCCTCCTCAACTGTGTTTTTTCCAAAGAAGTCTGGAAGCTAGCATCTGGAACCCAAAGTGCCCTCAACCTCCCCTCTAATATAAGAAGTCTCCTCCTCCAGTGGGACTCCTTCTACCCTTTCGTTGTAAAGAAAAGAAATCAAGCCTTCACGATGTGGAAAGTACTTCCAAAGTTTATCTTGTGGAACCTTTGGCTAGAAAGGAACAATAGACTCTTCAGAGATAACCAAAGAACTGCAGCCATGGTCGCCACCAAAATTCATGCTCTATTTGGTGAATCTGCCCCCTATCTTTGCAATTCAAATAAGAACCCCCCACTGGACGCTTTAGAGGAACTTTGGCTAAGCCAGTTCAAGATCCAAGGTCATATGGGAGGGAAATCCAACAATCTAATCCAAGAAGATTGGGAGATCAGGAAAGACAAACCGGTGTTTGCCAAATGGAAAAGAGAAAGAAACACCCCAATCCTATTCTTTGACGGGGCCTCGAAAGGAAATCTAGGTCAAGCTGGAGGTGGGGGAATAATTGAAAATCCCATTGAGGCTACAACAATTCATTTCGCTTTGGGCTTAGGAACTGAGTCCAACAACAGAGCTGAAGCCATGGCTCTCTGGCAAGGGCTAATCCAAGAAAAAAATCACAGGATCCCGGACTTGACAATAATCGGCAACTCAAGAGTGATTATACAGGCCATAATTCTCCGCTCTAAGACTCAAAGTGCAATTCTCAATAACCTTCTTGACAAGATCCAACTCCTTCTAAGGAACTTCAAGTCATATAAACTATTTCATGTGTTGAGGGACTTGAATGGGGAGGCGGACGAGGAAGCCAATAGAGGTACTCTTCTGGAGCCGGGGGTATTGAAACTGAACGAAATGGAAGTTAGAGTGGCACTCCCTTGAATTATGACCTGCCCTCCCTATCATAGTCAAATGCAAGCTAAGTCAGCAGTCAGGAAATCGGGGGAATCGATGGGACCAGGACGTGTCAGAAATTTTGGTTGGACGGAAGGGACAGATCAGTACCATGAGAAGGAGAGTCGCAGATATGGTGGAGACAGGGAATCTGCGCGACCATCCTTCCCAAATCCTGCAAATCGAAGGGAAATGATGAGAATGAGTGTAGAAGGAGTTAAAAAAGAGGGCGAACCCCTAGTCTCATATCATTACCAAGGCGCATTTGCAGTCTGTCCAGAGCAGCGAGGTCGTGAAGTCTCCAGCAGAAAAGAGCAAGGCACAAGCAAAAAGAGGACGCGTTCAAGAATGGCATCAGGTTCGACCAACAAACCAAGCACGGAAGAAAGGCTCAAGGAGATGGATAAAACATTGGCAAATCTGAAGAAGCTGCTCCAGTATCTGTTGGATTTTCTGGAAAATTTGGATACAGAAGCAGGAAGAAGAATGGAGAAACTGGAGGAGTATATCACGACTACAAAGCTCGGGTTTACAGAGGAGCTGGATAAGCTACACAGGGAGATAAAGAACCCTCAATAGGAATTTGAAGAACGAATAGATCAACTGGAAGCAAAGATGGCTCAGCTAAACAGCGACTGGAAGCAGGAGCCCATGAACTAATCAATCTCACTAGTAGTCTGTTAGCAAGATCTCTCTTCGGCAAAATGGCATTTTGTATAGAAGCCATTGCTGTAAATAACTTTGTACCTGGTGAAGGTTTACAGAAGCTTAGATCAGGATTAAAGTCTATAGCAATAGATCTAGAAGGGATTTTCAAAAAGACAGGCACGAAGAAATTCGGGGCCTATTTTGTAACCGAATTTGTGGCCAGTCCACCCCTTTTTTAATACAAGCTCTATAACCATTTTCGTCAAAAAAAAAAAAACATAGTTATCAACTTAAGGAGAACTCTACAAAGTTCTCTTTATTTGGGGGTTCAACTTTTTACCCTGTTTTTAAAAATGGTGTTATCGGTAGCACCCTCTCTCTGTTTTTAGGTGGTTTTTTCGATATTTTAATTTTTTCGATCCACAATATTTCTACATTATTTTTTAAATGTTTATTTTTCATCTATTTTCAAAATTATATATATATATTTTAATTCAACGGTGTTTTTAGTAGTTTTTCCATGCTTCTTTCAATCTTAAAAATATTTTTTACCACTTACTTTTTTGAAGTTACGATTTTTCATACAATTGTGTCTCCTTAATTAATTTATTATTCCATATTTTTAAAATATAGTGGAAAACATCATTTTTAACACATTATTTACCTTTACTTCAATAGATAGAAAACAATTGTAGTTAAATAACACCATTTTTGAATATTTAGCAAAAAAATATACTTTTTATAGTCATATATAATAAAAGACTATACATTTTGATACCTATTCCTTTAAAATAACATGTCAAATAAAGCATTTTTATGGACATAATTGAGCAAAAAAAGTCAAAATTAAAAAAAAAAAAATCATTTTCTTTCATATTTTTATACATTTGAAATTAAAAATGACAACATTTAATAAAATTTTCCAAAGTATATTGAGTCACATACAAATAAAATGAAAAATAAAACAATAAAAAGATTCGTCACAAAACAACAATAGATACATCTTCATTCTTATTTTAAAATTTGAAAGTCAAAACATTACAGTTATAGATCATCAAAAATTTGCAAAATTGAGCATCGTCTTCAAGGGCATCTTAAAACTAATCAGCAATATCATATATCCCAAATTCATCATTCTCAGTAGACACATTATCATCTTCTTCGACATCATTTTGTGCTTCTGTTATGTCATTTTGTTCTTCCAATGACTCTTTGATATCTGCAAATTCTTCAAAGTGATCATTTCCAATCATTCATCTTAATAATGGTACTGGAGGTTCCTTTGACATTTTTTCCACCTTTTATTCACTAAAATCTCCTTTCCTCAAGCCAACATCTTGCATTTCATCTAGAAGAGATGGAATAGCATTAATTCTTTGTTAAATAAAACTACACTGCTTTGGGTCACTTTCAATGGCTATACAATTCCTTCATTTCTATAAGAAACATGCTAATGTTGTACCTAATCACCAAATGCAAAATAAATAATGAAGTTAAATACTGTAAAAATACATAAATTAAAAATAATATAAGATTGAAGTAAATATTAGATCATAATTCTTACCTGAACTCGAGAACAAATCCAAAACCCAATCTCCTTCATTTGAAAATGTATCTATAAGATAATTAATTAATGCTTGTGGTTTTTGATAAATGTTAACCATCTTTCTTTCAAATCCTTTTCCTCATATGTTAGTTTTCTAACCACAACATTGTATACCAATACACTACTAGGAGTCTCTCCATCATTTGCATTGACAAGAATAGAATTATAAGAATAATCTTTTGTCTAGGTTGCAAGATGTATACTTTCAAAATCACGCTTAAATGTTTCTTTATTCGAGCTATGAATATTAGGCTTGTGTATGTAACATAAATAAGCGCAAATTCAATTAACTTGCGAATTAATAAAATTGTTTTCTAATCTTAATTGCTAAACATACACTTTCAATATCTTACCAAATAAGCAACATTCTTGTCTTTTCTTTTCCCTTGAAGCTTGATTGTATTAATCCTTGTTGTGTGTCTAAATTAAGTACCAGAAATCTCCAAAATGGTGATGTTATGAGTTTCGTAAATCCCATAACCACTTTATTGAAAGCTTGGTAAGTATAAGGCTCAATATCATATCCAATGTTTTGGATATTATAACCATGAGGGATATCAACAATAATTAGGGAGTATTATTTTTTAGTAACAATTTTTTCAAGTTGTTCACAATCACCTAATATCACTTTATATTGAATAGTTTCAAGTCCATTCCAAATGCAGTGATCAAGGGTGTCATCAAGTTCAATAGTTCGAACATGTCTCATTTTTTCTCTTTCAAACTTGGCTTTTTGAATAAAACTTTTGAAAGTTTCAGGTACTCCATTTGCATTCTTCTTTGACATCTTTAATGAAACAAACAAACATATAGTTATATATCTATATCTATTAAAATATAAATAAATTAACTTACAAATGAATAATATGAATGTGATAAATCAACATACCTTTTTTAATGCAACAAAAAATTGTTTCAATGTTGTTGTAAAGCTTGAATCTGGATAGTTGAGTTTAACATCATCCCAACTTTTTTCATTCAACATCTTGACCATTTCCTCTTGTATTCTCATATACACCTTGTGACTAAATAAACAAATAAATGTTATAATGATATATATAATAAAATACTTATAACATTGATATGTTAAACTGAAAAAATTATTTTTCTTGTCCTAACATAAATAAAAATAACTCAACAAACTTACTTTTTATATTCATCACACTTTTATTCCATTGAAAATTCTCTCGACCTTACATGTGATAATATAGATATGATAAGTTTCTCATCCTTCAATCCTTGGATTGTTCTCCAAGGTGTTATAGTCATATCATTTGGAAGATTTTTTATTTTAGGACATGTCTTACTTGTGGCACATATCAATGGTTTAACCTTATTAACTCTATGATTTTTTATACTAATATTTTCCCATAGGGTGAAGATCTCATCTATCAATTCCCATACCTATCTAGTTCTAAATCCCAATTGAAAATAACTATCCACAACTCTAAATACATCACTTCCTTTGTGATTTTTTTCTTTTGTATTTTCATCATCAAGTGAGAATCCTATTTCCATACAACATTGTTTCTGAAACTGGGCATCAACATTTGATCTCTCCCCACAACATATTTCGAAAAACTCATTATGGATAAATCTCACCCTTTGAATGAAATTCAAGGAAATTTTGTACTCATTGTTTGTGTTATGATCCCATGCCAATAACTTTGCTTCTAAATCTGTTAAACCAACATAAATTATGCATTTGACTGTCTCAAAAAGAGGATTATTGGGATATTCTTGCATCAATTCTCTTCTAGCCTCTGCAGAATGATTTCCTCCAATCACATAATATTTGTAGTCTAAACATTTTGATCTATCAAATTTTTTTCTCGTAGGAACTTCCATTGGGTCAACAAGAACTAGGTAGTCAACCACATGTGCATATGGATTGTACCTAATCAATGCTTTCAAATTGTGAATATGCAAGTGATGCGGTTTTATACTTTGATATTTTTATTACCCTTCTATGAATTTATAAAGTTGTTTCACATTCAATTGAAATGTGTGGCCATCATCAACTAAGTTCGTCGTCCTCAATCTCTTTCGAATGAAATTTTGTGTTGTTTTCATAATACCATCCTCTAGATCAGCACATGGTGTTATTATTTCTCTGCTACCTTTAGGACTTTCACTATAATACTTAGAGATAATGATGGCTTCTTGAACATCATCAACAACATTTTCTTTCTTCCTCTTATGATTTAAATGGGTTTCATCTAAATAAACGATTTCTTCATAATCAATAGGAATGGACTCATCATCGACCATCACTCTTTTGTGTTTATCTTGTTTACTCTTTTTGCGAGAAGGAGCGATGACCTCATTGTGACTAATCTCAACAAAATCTTCATTTGGAGTTTCCTCATTTTCAAATGTAACCCTTTTAGGATTTATAGAATAAAGACTTTTCTTTCTTCTTTCATGTACTTCTCTGTCTACTCTTGCAACTTCAACCTTTGTTACTTTATGTTTCTTTTTTCTTCATTCTCGTGTCTTTTCAATATGAAAAGCATTGATGAAATCCATGATATTATTCTCTATAGAGTAAATCCCCACTAACATATGTGAAAGTCGTTCAACAAAATCCTGTAAAAATAAAATATAACATTTTCATGTTAAATAAAATTAAAAAATTACCATGATACTAAAAATAATAAATGACACACAAAAAAAAAACTCACATTGTCTTTCTCAATGTCATTAATGATGGATGCACATAATTCTGAAAAACATTCATTCTTGTTATAATTGTTCAATTTGAAACAATATCTAATCTTGATATAAGTTCTGCCTTGTTTGACGAGTGCATAAACAATATATGTGGCTGGCACCAAACATATATCTCGTAACAAGCCAAGTGCGTGATAATTTCCTTACACATGTTCTAATTCGACACAATACAAATATATATAATCTTCATTGTTGCCTTGCTTGTCTTTAACAAACCAAGAATATTCCAGTTTGTTTTTGTAACATCCCCTCCGTTACGTCTACATATATATATATATATATATATATATATATATATATATATATAAACCAACTGTTAGTACAAGAGACATGCGTCACAACATAAATTAATGATCACAAATCAATCTCATTATAATCAACTGGAAGCAACATCACTAATTATTTAACAACCATATCACATGAAGATATCAATGATAACTACCCACTCATCCTACCCTGCAAGGTTAGGACCTCCAAGACACATAATCAACGCTCAAGTCTAGGATTCATCCGATTGATTTTGACAATTTAAGGTCTCAGGACTGGCGATTGTTCTGAGGAATAAGGATGTATCTAATTCCCCTAATGTAACGACTTTCAAAGGATCTGAACAAAAATAAGTAACGATTATAAGAGTGACACCATTAATATTCGAAACATAAAATACCCAAATTTTATGCAATAACAATCAATATACTAAGAACTATCAAGCCTAGTGTATAAATTGGTAATCCAAAAACGGAGGTAACTTGACGATCATGTAGAACACCAAGTTTAACTATCTAAGAATGTGCAATCTTACGCACAACCTAAAGAATCTTGTGCGCAAGTGGTCATCAAACTTTTATAATATCTACAAGCGCATTTACCCTAGTTAAGTGGGTGTAAGATTTTTTTCTTTCAAAACATTGACTAAATCTTTTCCTTTTCTTTCATCAATAACTATTAAAATAGTATGTTCAGGCTGTAAAGTTAATATACTTAATTTTTAGAATCACTATCTATTACATGATATAATATTAATACCACTTCTTCAATTTAACTAAAATTGTTAAATTTATTACTTCTTACACCATAATTATAAATAAGTTTTGCTTGAAAGAAACCAGAAATAAAAATACATCTCAACTAACTTAAAGGAAACAAGTTCAAGTTTAGGACTACACATAATACATTTATATATGTCTAAGATAAGAATAGAAAATTGTTAAGTATCTTTTTGGGGAGATAAGATTTAGTTTTTCCCTTAAAATTAAACCATTTACAATTGTCATACACTTATGCAAGAATTAATAAAGGAGTTAGATCTCAGCTAACTAACTGAAAGGAAGTCCAGTTAAGTTAAAGATGATTCTCAACACAATTATGCATCAAGTTAAGTTAAGTTAAGTTAAAGATGATTCTCAACACAATTATGCATGTTTAAAGATAAATATTTAAAATTCATCACATACTTTTGAATGATAAGTCTAAGTTTTACATTTTAGATTAAGTCATTTACAATTTTCATGCATTATGTAAGAATAAAATAATGGAGTTAGTTCTCAACTAACTTTAACGAAATCAAGTTAAATTAAGGATTACTCACCTCACAAATAAGCATGTTAAATATAGATTTTAATTATAGAATTTAAATTATCAAAATCTTTTTGGGAGAAGTTCAAATTTGACCTTTGATTCAATCTTTTACGACTGTTGTTCTATTTAAAATACTGAATTGATTTTTCTTCACCAATGAATTTTGTTCACCCCAGATAACACCCTTTAAAAATTCAAGGAATTTTGTTCCCTATTTTATTGCGCAGGTGAGTGCGCTAACAATTAAGGGAATTTCTCACAAATAACAAAAAGCAAACCCCCTTCGCTCAACAATTGTTTTACAAAATTGAAGGAAGAAACAAAAATTGGGTTAAATATTCAAGTGACAGCGAATCATACACACAGATCATACATGTTTGAAAAATTAGCTACCCCACTCAGTTCATAGCAACCAATAATTACACAGTACATTAGAAGAACTAACACATTATTTAAATACTCTTTTCTCACAAAACGCATCAATTTGAAGCTAGAATAGCTACTACGAATTCAATCCCAAAAGAGCAGGTAATTACACAGTGAATTCCTTTCAAAGGTTTCCTATTTCGTTGTAGTTGTTTGAATTTTGATCATCAAGGTAAGCATTTAATGAGCAGATCTAATAGTGGTCGAAGGAATGTGCATTCTGGTTACAATATATAGCAGCAGATTCAATAAAGAGAATCCAATGGATTATAAAGAAGGACAACAAATAAAACTTCTAGACATTCAGATAAAAATTGAATGGTGATAGAGCTAGAAAATCTCGTTCCATATTCACAACCATCAATAAACTTGCAAAATTTCGATATCAAAGTTTTAACACAGTTACGGAAAAATAAAAAACATTAAATATATATAATCCAATCTTATTACAATTCAGCTTAAATGAAAACACTATCACCAACGAAGTTAGGCTTGGAGATGTTCTTCAACAACTGACGATCCTTTCGTCCTTCCGCTTGCTATTCTCAAAGACCTCACGGGTACCTCCCAGCCGACGCTAAGGGTACTCTTCTTCTTTCTTATCCCCCCAAGATGCAAAGGGGCCACGAACACAAAACCAAATACACTCTAGCTTCAAGCTTGCCTCGCAAGGTAAGCCACCACTCTATCTCAAGCTGGGTATCCCAACTCTCACAAGTAAAAACAGTCAAAAATAATTCAACATCATAACTTTACCGATAACCAGTGTGATCCCTTTCCCATCTTGACCATTTGCTTTATAGGAATTTCCTCACGGACACATCCCCACTTGCACAATTAATTTGTTTTTTTAATTAATTAATTTAGAATTATTCATTCTCACACTTGTCACCCTCTTCCCATGTTGCACACGTAAACCCACATTTTATTTTAATTAATAGTCAATTTCCCTCACATTTCCCAAATGCGCTCCTTAAATCACTCCTAGTTGTCTCTTTACTCCCCACATTCCCATTTAATGACTGACGCCTTACTAAATCTGAGTTGAGTTAAAATATGAGTCTTCTTCTAGTTAGACTAGTGTTAACTAGACTCTAGATATCTTTCTATGCATACACAATCTTTCATATTTATTTCTTTCTTATTTAAAAAACCCCATTTTTATATTTTCTTGCACACATGTGCCCTATATCAAATCTTTAAATATATTTCACCTTTTCTTAATTCTTAACTTGATTTACTTCATTCCTTTTTAATTTAATTTATAATTTATTTAGTCTCCTTACAAGAACTTAGACTTAGGCTTAATTTTTGAATAGGCTTAGACTTTCACTTGAGATTTACAATTAATAATTTCAATCCTTAATTAATTAATTAAATCTGGTAGTGCTTAAAGATTTTTCAAGGTTTAATTATTTGCTCAAGGTTTTCTAGGCCACCTAGATTCATTGACACAAGTGTTACTTACGTGACGTTCCCTTCAAGACGCAACTCCGTGCTCCAAGGGTGCCACTCGCCTTGTGACTAGTTTTGGTAGTTTTCTAACCCTTGGAGTCAACACTCCATTGGAGCGACCTTGTGAGAGACTAAGGGCTTCTAAGGAATAAAGACTCCGCCTTATTGCGCACCCCTTAGAATCTTTGTGAGCGAATGTCTGAGTCTGCCCTCATGACATCGCAGACCTCTCGAACTAGGTAATCATTAACCTACAATTTGAGCCACGTCGAGAGTGCTAGTAGGTTGTGACAGGGATGCTGCCAGATCTCTCCCTCAATATCTGGTTTCTGTGCATGGACCCTTTACTCCTTATGTGAGTCATATTAGAAAGCATTCATTAGCCTGCATCCATCAACGAAACAATGTCAATGATCCATATACAAAATCATACTATAATCGATCATATGTCACATATACACAAATGGAATACT
>JASDQU010104092.1:90937-143878 GCA_032191745.1 Picea mariana
TTTTCTTGTATCATACCTCCTCAAGGTTTTTTGGAATGGGAATTGTGTGAACATGAAATAACTCATTGAAAATAAGAGGAGCGATATTAATGTGGACTTAAATCCCAACATAGAGATCTCTTATTGTAGTAAGATATTTTATAACATTGAATGCTCAGATTTTTATGATAGTTGATAGAGTTGGTGTGGAAGGATGAAGGTTGTGATTTTGAATTAATACATTTACTTTATAATTGACTATTTAAACAATAAAAGCACGAACTCTGATCTTGATAATAATGAAAAGGTTGAGATGGGGTTTTAACAAAAGTTAATTTCACATGGGCCTAGGTGATTAGTTAGTGCAACTAATGAACTGTTGCAACTCAACATTAATAATTTTCATTAATCATTTAAGGCACGACCATGAGCATTTGGTGCATAGCTTCACTAACATTGAAGAGTGGCATCCCTCACTTTGATATTTTCTAACTAAGGCACCCTCAACCACTACTTCCTTTCACAATGAAAAAGGGAAACAACCTCGTATGTTTCAAGGTAGCACCCCAAAACGTCTATGAGAATTGGTGGTAGATAACCTATGTGCAACAAGTTCCAGAGCTTATACATACACTCCAAAATCTTGCATGCACACTCTAGCATTTTGTGTGCACAACAGACAGTCCCACACACATAATTCAATATATTGTGTGTCCATATAACTAGGAATACTAATTGTCGTTAGGGCCGCTATGGAATACAAATACATGATGCCAACAATAGCACACAGTTCACCAAGAACACAGACAATGACCCAATGATAGCTATGGAACCGAACCACCTTCACAAGTGAATGAACATTCTTATACCTATAGTATTATTGATCCATTTTTATTTATCAATATTGTATTTAATGTTAGCTTATACTACGCGGAAATGCTTTATTTTCATCCCAACTCATAGCTCTCTACATCCCGCATGAGCCCTACATTTCCTCATTACTTTATGGAAAATAAATACATTTTCAACACTTCATTGAGTCTATGATTTATGCTACGCGGAGAGCCCTTACACCAAGTTCCTACCCCATGCTCAACATGTCGAGCATTTCTCTACATTCCACATTAGGAATTCACTTTCTCTGCATTCTACTTTTCCTTTCAGATGAAAGTAGTATTTGACTGGGTAGAAATCATCTCTAATGATTTTATGTTTGATCAAGTTCGCACAGTCAATTTTTTTTTCTTTGGTAGTGTTCTTATTTATGTCAACCTTTATGTGAAGAACATTGATCATGTTTTAAAGTGTGATTGGATGTGGTGCATCTACACCCAATGTTGGAGTATTAGAGAGGGGCTCTTTACACCATGAGTAAGGAGCCTCTTATCACCTCTTCTACTACTTGATCCACATGTTCTAGGTAGTTATAATGATCAAAGACATATGGAGTTGGTCATGTCATCCATGAAATATTATACCATAAAAATGGATGGCATTGTAGCCCCCCATTATGGCCCTAGATTGATAAATCATTGATGCACGTGTTTGTTATCTTGTAGAAAAAGAAGTCACTCAGGGACACTAACTGGGATAATCATAAACCAACTATCTTGTACATCGAGTTGGTTCAGAATGGATGAAGGAACACCCCTATGGATAAAGATGACCCCTTCCATATGTAGGTCTAATCCCGATGAATGTTTGGTTGATTTTCATGATTCTAAGTGATTTTTGCTTTTCATATGGTTTTATATGGTTGCACCAAGGGGCTTATAAAAATTATGGTTGCTTTATTTTATGTGTAAGTGACTATTTTGATGGGCTCTATCCTTTCACATAATTTTATTAGTTGGTTAAAATTTGGCCTAATCTCCTTTAGCTCAACAAAATGTACATTATTATTTACAACAATGGTTGAATAAAGCATTTTATAGAAGTATTTAAAGATGCTTCATATTTATAAGTGTCAAATTTCCATTGCTTCTTGAGAGGGGGGGTATTGTGTAGCACTTTATATTAAGTGTCATTCCAAACTAGATTTGATGACCATGATAGCTCCACCATTTCACGTGACGAAAAAGACTACATTGTTGTGGTAATTATCCCCGGGGAGAGAGAATATCATCACCCCATCTTGACCAATCAATCAAACCTATCGACAATAATAATAATAAAAATAATAAAACTAGTATTTAAATACTCACTTTATGTATGGGTGAATATTGTTGGAGAGGCAGTTGAGATTTAAGTTCTCCCTTCTCACAGACTCATTGGTACACCCTGGGTGCCCATGTGAAGTCTAACACTTGCCCATGAGTTTACACAAGTTGAGGGATGCCATTGTTTCTTGGAATGGGAATTGTGTCAACATGAAATAACTCATAGAAAATAAGAGGAGGGCTATTAATGTGGACTTAAATCAAAACACAAAGATCTCTTAATGTAGTAAGATATCTTAATAATTGTATGCTGAGATTTTTACGATAGTTGGTAGAGTTGTTGTGGTAGGATAAAGCCTTTGTGCTTTTGAATTAATAAATTTACTTTATAATGGACTACTTAAACAATAAAAGCACAAACTCTGATATTGATAATAATGCAAAGGTTGATATGAGATTTTAACAAAATTTAATTTCACATGGACCTAGCTGATTAATTAGTGCAACTAATGAACTATTGCAACTCAACATTAGTATTTTTCATTAATGATATGAGGCTCGACCATGAGCATTTGGTGCATAGCTTCACTAACATCGAATAATGCCATCCCTCTCTTTGATTATCTCTAACCAAGGCACTCTCATTCACCAATTCCTTTCACAAGGCAAAGGGGAAACAACCTCGCAAGTTTCAGGGTAGCAGCCCAAAAACTCTATGATAATTCATGGTAGATAAACTATGTGCAACAGGTTCTATAGCTTATACATACACTCCAAAATCGTGCATGCACACTCTAGCATTTTGTGTGCACAACACACACTATTGCACACATATTTAAGTATCTTGTGTGTTCCTATAACCAGGAACACTAATTGTCGTTAGGGCCACTATGGAATAACAATACATGATGCCAAAAATAGCACATAGTGCGCTAAGAACACAGACAATGACACAATGATAACTATGGAACTGAACCACCTTCACAATTGAATGAATATTATTGTGCCTATAGTATTATTGATCCATTTTTATGTATCAATCTTGTATTTAATGTTAGCTTATACTATGTGAAAATGCTTTATTTTCATCCCAACCCATAACTCTCTACATCCCGCGCAAGCCCTACATTTCCTCATTACTTTATGGAAAAGGCATACATTTTCAACACTTCGTTTATTCTATGACTTACGCAATGAGGAGAGCCCTTACACCAAGTTCATACACTGTACTCAACATGGCGAGCATTTCTTTGAATTCTACATTAGTATTTCACTTTCTCACAAGAGTCGACACATAGTTTATTTTTGAACTTTGTTTCATTAGTATTTCACTTTCTTTGAATTCTACATTAGTATTTCACTTTCTCACAAGAGTCGACACATAGTTTATTTTTGAACTTTGTTTCATTGTGGAGAAATCGACATACAACCTTTTCTCCACAAATGACCTTTTCTTTGCAAATGACCTTTTCTCTGCAAAAGATATTTTCTCTGCATGCATTCTTACTGCCTGACCCTACTCCTCTCTATACTATTGTCGCATACTTAGCCAATTTGTGAGTTAAGTCCCATGCAAAGCGCTTGACATATCACCCATCTCCACATGTAACATTTCTCCACATACACTTCTTTCTGCATTGACTTATTGTGCAGTACATTTTCCTTTATAACTTCGCTACTCCCTGTCTACTACATAACTCATACTTAGTCGATTTCCAACTCATATCATGTGCAGAGAACTTGATAGAGTACCACTTCTCCGCATGAATTGTATCTCCGCATGTACCATTTCTTCGCCTAAATCATTTCCCCATACGACCCACTCCTCCACAAGACTTATATTTCTACCTTGATCACACACCAAGTTTCCCATACTTAGTAAATTTCTTGCTACACAACAATTCTTAATCTTCGTTCTCGAGGAAATTTATGGTGCATTTATGATGTTTCGATTCACAAGGGAAAGACGATTGGCACGATTAAAGGAGGCTTAACTATCGCGCTTTCCAAAAGATTATTCATTCATGAAGGATAATTGATATTAATAGTCCAAAAGCATTCTGAAGGAGAATGTACATAATGAAAGATGTATAATTAACGACTATTAATTATCTAGGACTTATATAAACTAAACTCAGTAATTCATATTAACAACTTGCACATATCTCAAAGTGTATTGAATAAAGTGGGATAGCTAGCAAGTAGAAGGAAAAAGGAACCATTATGCGAAGACAATGTCAACTACCTCACGTGCCAAAACAAAGTGTTCCACTGGTCGACAACCTATCAGTGGTATTCCAACCTCACCTCAGAGCAGGAGATTGCTAATAAGAGTTGGACAACTGGTCTAGCCAAGGTTGGTTGTATGACTAAAGTTTTTTATTTTAAGGAATTAGTTTCTTGGTGTGCCAATCAGTTTGGCTCAAAGCACAGGATGAGAAAAGTTGTTTTTGATGGGAGAAATCTCATCTTTTGATGCCAAAAGTATTTAAGAAATTGCTACAACTCCCCACTCCCAATAAATCTCTAAGGATTCAAGACGTTGATAATTTTCTGCACTCCCAAGGTAGTGTGGTGAATTTGTTGAAGGACTTTCTAGGATCACCCTGGGCAATGTGAGACAATACTACCTACATTATTATATGCTTGTTATACGAGTTGTAACATGACTTATCTTGGCTTTTCTCATGACTAGTGGGACATGATTCAACGTCCTATATCCCATGGTACATTGTGTATATTATACACTTTACCATCCAGATGAAAGTAGTATTTGACTGTGTAGAAATCATCGCTAATGATTTTATGTTTGACCAAGTTTGCACAGTCAAATGTTTTTTCTTTGGCAGTGTTCTTATTTATGTCAACCTTTATGTGAATAACATTGATCATGTTTTAAAGTGTGATTGGATGTGGTGCATCTACACACAATGTTGGAGTATCAAAGAGGGGCTCTTTGCATTATGAGTAGGGAGTCTCTTATCTCCTCTTCTACTACCTGATCCACATGTTCTAGGTAGTTATAATGATCAAAGAGATGTGGAGTTGGTCATGTCATCCATGAAATATTATAGCATACCAATGGTTGGTATTGTAGCCCCCCCATTATGGCCCTAGAATGATAAATCATTGATTCTTGTGTTTGTTATCTTGTAGAAAAAGAAATCACTCACATACACTAATTGGGATAATCATAAACCAACTATCTTGTACATTGAGTTGGTTAAGAATGGATGAAGGACCACCCCGAATAATAAAGATGACCCCCTCCATATGCATGTCTAATCCTAATGAATGATTGGTTGTTTTTTATGGTTCTAAGTGATTTTTTATTTTCATTCCTCAAAGGTGAGACTTCATGGTTTTAAATGGTTGCACCAAGGGGCTTATAAAAATTATGGTTTCTTTATTGTATGCCTAAGTGACAATTTTGATGGGCTCTATCCTTTAGCATAATTTTATTAGATGGTCAAGATTTGGCTTAATCTCCTTTAGCTCATGGTGGTTACCTTGCAATCCTCTTCATTTTTTCCCTAAAAAATACCTAATATGTACATTATTGTTTACAATAATGGTGGAATGAAGCATTTTTTAGAAGTATTTGAAGATGCTTCATATTTACAAGTCTCAAATTTCCATTGCTTCTTGAGAAGGGGGATATTGTGTAACACTTTATAGTAAGTGTCATACCCAACTAGATTTGATGACCATGATAGCTACACTATTTCATGTGATGAAAAAGTCTACATTGTTGTGGTAATTATCCCTAGGTAGAGAGAATATCATCACCCCATCTTTACCAACCAATCAAACCTCTCAACAATAATAAGAGGAGGGCTATTGTGAATTGTGTCAACATGAAATAACTCATAGAAAATATGAGGAGGGCTATTAATATGGACTTAAATCCCAACATAGAGATATCTTATTGTAGCAAGATATCTTATAACATCACATGCTAAGATTTTTATGATAGTTGGTAGAGTTGGTGTGGAAGGATAAAGGTTGTGCTTTTGAATTAATACATTTACTTTATAATTGACTATTTAAATAATAAAATCATAAACTCTAATCTCGATAATAATGCAAAGGTTGATATGGGGTTTTAACAAAAGTTAATTTCACATGGGCCTAGGTGATTAATTAGTGCAACTAATGAATTGTTGCAACTCAACATTAGTATTTTTAATTAATGATTTGCGGCACGACCATGAGTATTTGGTGCATATCTTCACTAACATCGAAGAGTGTCATCCCTCGCTTCGATATTCTCTAACCAAGGCACCCTTAGTCACTAATTCCTTTCACAAGGAAAAGGGGAAACAACCTCGTAGGTTTCAAGGTAGCACCCCAAAACCTCTATGACAATTGGTGGCATATAACCTATGTGCAACAGGTTCTAGAGCTTATACATACACTCCAAAATCTTGCATGCACACTCTAGCATTTTGTGTGCACAACACACAATCTTGCACACATATTTCAGTATCTTGTGTGTGTGCCTATAACTAGGAACACTAATTGTCATTAGGGCCGCTATGGAATAACATTACATGATGCCAACAATAGCACACAATCCGACAAGAACACAAACAATGACCCAATGATAACTATGGAACTGGACCACATTCACAACTAAATGAATATTCTTGTACCTATAGTATTATTGATTCATTTTTATGTATCAATATTGCATTTAATGTTAGCATATACTATGCAGAAATGCTTTCTTTTCATCCCAACCCATAACTCTCTACATCCAGCACGAGCCCTACATTTCCTCATTACTTTATGGAAAAGATATACATTTTCAACACTTCATTGATTCCATGACTCACGCCATGTGGAGAGCCCTTACACCAAGTTCATACCCCGTACTCAACATGGCGAGCATTTCTCTGCATTCCACATTAGTATTTCACTTTCTCGCAAGAGGTGACACATAGTTTATTTTTGAACTTTGTTTCATTGTGGATAAATCGACATACAACCTTTTCTCCACAAACGACCTTTTCTTAAAAAATGACCTTTTCTCTGCAAAAGACATTTTATCTACATTCATTCTTACCACATGACCCTACTCCTCTCTATATTATTGTCGCATACTTATCCAATTTGTTAGTTAAGTCCCATGCAAAGCGCTTGACATATCACCCATCTCAGCATGTAACATTTCTCCACATACACTTCTTTCTACATTGACTTATTCTATAGTACCTTTTCCTGTATAAATTCCCCTATCCTGTATTCCAACTCATATCATGTGCAAAGAACTTGACATAGTACCACTTCTCCACATGAACTGTATATTCGCATGTACCATTTCTCTACCTAAATCATTTCCCCACACAACTCACTCCTCCGCAAGACTTATATTTTTTCCTTGATAACACATCAAGTTTCCCATACTTAGTGAATTTATTGCTACACAACCATTCTTAATCTTCATTCTCGAGGCAATTTATGGTGCATTTATGATGTTTCGATTCACAAGGAAAAGACGATTGTCACGATTAAAGGAGGCTTAACTATCGCACTTTCCAAAATATTATTCATTCATGAAGGATAATTGATATTAATAGTCTGCAAGCATTATGAAGGAGAATGTACATAATGAAAGGATGTATCATTAACGACTATTAATGATCTAGGACTTATATCAACTAAACTTAGTAATTTGTACTAGCAACTTGCACATATCTCAAAGTGTATTAAAAAAAGTGGGAAAGATGGCAAGCATAAGGAAAAAGAAACCAATATGCGAAGACACCCTCAACTCCCTCACCTGCCAAAACAAATAGTTCATGTCGTCGACGACCTATCAGTGGTATTCCAACCTTACATTGGAGCAGGAGATTGCTATTAAGAGTTGAACAATTGGTCTAGCTAAGGTTGCTTATATGCTTGAAGTTTTCTATTTTAAGGAATTAGTTTCTTGGTGTGCCAATTGGTTCAACTCAAAGCACATGATGATTAAAGTTGTTGTTGAGGGGAGAAATCTCATTCTTTTGATGCCAAAAGTATTTAAGAAAATGCTACAATTCCCCACTCCCAATAAATCTCTAAGGATTACTGACACTGATTATTTTCTGCACTCCCAAGGTAGTGGAGTGAATTTGTTGAAGGACTTTTTGGAATCACCTTCAGTAATGCCAGACAATACTACCCACATTCATATATGATTGTTATATGAGTTGTACCAGGACTTCTCTTGGTTTTTCTCATGACTAGTGGGACAAGGTTCGACGTCTTACATCCCAAGGTACATTGTGTATATTATACACTTTTCAATTCGGATGAAAGTAGCATTTGACTGGGTAGAAATCATCTCTAATGATTTTATGTTTGATCAAGTTCGGACAGACAAATGTTTTTTCTTTGGAAGTGTTCTTATTTATGTCAACCTTTATGTGAAGAACATTTGTCATGTTTTAAAGTGTGATTGGATGTGGTGCATCTACACCCAATGTTAGAGTATCAGAGAGGGGCTCTTTACACCATGTGTAGGGAGCCTCTTGTCACCTCTTCTACTACTTGATCCACATGTTCTAGGTAGTTATAATGATCAAAGATATATGGAGTTGGTCATGTCATCCATGGAATATTATAGCATAACAATGGTAGGCATTGTAGCCCCCCATTATGGCCCTAGAATGATAAATCATTTATGATTGTTTTTGTTATCTTGTAGAAAAAGAAGTCACTCAAGGACACTAATTGGGATAATCATAAACCAACTATATTTTACATCGAGTTGGTTAAGAAGGGATGAAGGACCACGCCCTACTAATAAAGATGACCCCCTCCATATGTAGGTCTTTTCTCAATGAATGCTTGGTTGATTTTTATGCTTCTAAGTGATTTTTGCTTTTCATTCTTCAAAGGTGAGACTTCGTGGTTTTATATGGTTTCACCAAGGGGCTTATAAAAATTATGGTTCTTTATTGTATGCCTAAGTGACAATTTTGATTGGCTCTATTCTTTAGCATAATTTTCTTAGTTGGTCAAGATTTGGCCTAATCTTCTTTAGCTCGTGGTGGTTACCTTGCAATCCTCTTCATTTTTTTTTCAAAAAAAAACCTAATATGTACATTATTGTTTACAATAATGGTGGAATGAAGCACTTTATACAAGTATTTGAAGATGCTTCATATTTACAAGTGTCAAATTTCCATTGCTTCTTGAGAGGGGGGATATTGTGTAGCACTTTATAGTACGTGCCATGCCCAATTAGATTTGATGACCATGATAGCTCCACCATTTCATGTGACGAAAAATACTACACTGTTGTGGTAATTATCCCTGGGGAGAGAGAATATCATCACCCCATCTTGACCAACCAATCAAACCTCTCGACAATAATAATAACAAGAATATTAATAGTAATAATAATAAAACTAGTATTTAAATACTTATTTTATGTACAGGTGAAGATTGTTGGAGAGGCAATTGAGATTTAAGTTCTCCCTTCTCATAGACTCATTGTTATGCACTAGGTGCCCATGTGAATTCTAACACTTACCCATGAGTTTACACAAGTTTAGGGATGTGGTTGTTTTTTCTTGTATCATACTTCCTCGAGGCTTATTGGAATGGGAATTGTGTCAACATGAAATAACTCATAGTAAATAAGAGGAGGGATGTTAATGTGGATTTAAATCCCAACATAGAGATCTCTTATTGTATTAAGATATCCTATAACATCGGATGATGAGATTTTTATGATAGTTGGTAGAGTTGGTGTGGAAGGATAAAGGTTGTGCTTTTGAATTAATACATTTACTTTATAATTGACTATTTAAACAATAGAAGCACGAACTCAGATCTTGATAATAATATAAAGGTTGAGATGGGGTTTTAACAAAAGTTAATTTCATATGGGCCTATGTGATTAATTAGTGCAACTAATGAATTGTTGCAACTCAATATTAGTATTTTTCATTAATGATTTGAGGCACGCCCATGAGTATTTGGTGCATAGATTCACTAACATCAAAGAGTGTCATCCCTCACTTTGATATTCTCTAACCAAGGTACCCTCAACCACTAATTCCGTTCATAAGGCAAAGGGGAAACAACCTCATAGGTTTCAAGGTATCCCCCCAAAACCTCTATGACAATTGGTGGAAGATAACCTATGTGCAACATATTCTAGAGCTTATACTTACACTCCAAAATCTTGCATGCACACTATAGAATTTTGTGTGCACAACACACAATCTTGCAGACATATTTCAGTGTCTTGTGTGTTCCTATAACTAGGAACACTATTTTTCGTTAGGGCCACTATGGAATAACAATACATGATGCCAACAATAGCACACAGTGTGCCAAGAACACAGACAATGATCCAATGATAACTATGGAACTGAACCACCTTCACAACTGAATGGATATTCTTTTACCTAGAGTATTATTTATTCATTTTTATGTATCAATATTGTATTTAATTTTAGCTTATACTATGCAAAAATGTGTTCTTTTCATCCCAACCCATAACTCTCTACATCCCGCACAAGCCCTACATTTCCTCATTACTTTATGGAAAAGACATACATTTTCAACACTTCGTTGATTCTATGACTTACTCCATGCGGAGAGCCCTTACACCAAGTTCATACCCCATACTCAACATGGCTAGCATTTCTCTCCATTCCACATTAGTATTTCACTTTCTCGCAAGAGCCAACACATCGTTTATTTTTTAACTTTGTTTCATTGCAGAGAAATCAACATGTGAACTTTTCTCCACAAACGACATTTTCTTCACAAATGACCTTTTCTCTGCAAAAGACATTTTCTCTACATTTATTCTTATTGCATGACCCTAATCCTCTCTATACTATTGACCCATACTTAGCCAATTTGTGAGTTAAGTCCCATGCGGAGCGCTTGACATATCACCCATCTCTGCATGTAACATTTCTCCACATACACTTCTTTATGCATTGACTTATTCTGCAATACCTTTTCATGTATAACTTCCCCACTCCCTATCTACTACATAACTCATATTTAGTCGATTTCCAACTCATATCATGTGCATAGAACTTGACATAGTACCGCATCTCTACATGAACTGTATCTTCGTTTGTACCATTTCTCCACCTAAATCATTTCCCCACACAACTCACTCCTCCGCAAGACTTTAATTTCTACCTTGATAACACATCAATTTTCCCATACTTAGTGAATTTCTTGCTAAACGACCACTCTTAATCTTTATTCTCGAGGAAATTTATGGTGCATTTATGATGTTTCGATTCACAAGGAAAAGTCGATTGTCACGATTAAAGGAGGCTTAACTATCACGCTTTCCAAAAGATTATTCATTCATAAAAGTTAATTGATATTAATAGTATGCAAGCATTATGAAGGAGAATGCTCATAATGAAAGGATGCATCATTAACGACTATTAATGATCTAGGACTTATATTAGCTAAACTCAATAATTCGTATTTTCAACTTGAACTTATCTCAAAGTGTATTGAAAAAAGTGGGAAAGATGGCAAGCATAAGGAAAAAGGAACCATTATGCGAAGACACTGTCAAGTCCCTCACATGCCAAAACAAAAAGTTCCACTCATCGACGACCTATCAATGGTTTTCCAAACTTACTTCAGAGCAAGAGATTGCTAATAAGAGTTGGACAACTGGTCTAGCCAAGGTTGGGTGTATGCTTGAAGTTTTTTTATTTTAAGGAATTAGTTTCTTTGTGTGCCAATTGGTTCAAGTCAAAGAACATGATGATTAAAGTTGTTGTTGAGGGGAGAAATCTCATTCTTTTGATGCCAAAATTATTTAAGAAAATGCCATGAGTCCCCACTCCTAATAAAGCTCTAAGGATTTCAGACGATGATTATTTTCTGCACTCCCAAGATAGTTTAGTGAATTTTTTGAATGACTTTATGGAATCACCTTCGGTAATGCCAGACAATACTACCAACATTCATATATGCTAGTTATATGAGTTGTACTAGGACTTCTCTTGGCTTTTCTCATGACTAGTGGGACAAGATTTGACATCCTACATCCCAAGGTACATTGTGTATATTATACACCTTTTCATTCGGATGAAAGTAGTATCTGAATGGGTAGAAATCATCTCTAATAAGATTTCTTACTAACTCCCCAATTACACAAAACAAAGATATTTTATGTGACCTCATATTTGGTGTTCATTGTGTCCTATTGTAATTTTTTGAAAGGTTCCCTCCAAGGGGTAAGGTTAATCATGATAGTGACCCTGTCCAATTCTGGGATTCTGTGATATGGAAGCACAAGGCACCATTCCACTTCTGCCAAGTGCAAGACAATTTTTTCAAAGAGTTCAGATATATGCTCACTGGAACACAACCAACGAGGATTAACAAGAAGCTCTGAATTTTCTTGAGGGAAAAGGCATATGTGTCTATGAGGAGGAATCCACATATATCAAACTATATGTATTTGAAGGAAAACCTTCCCTTCTTCCCAATTTTGTGTGCGATGGATATTTTATAGTTGAAGTTTGGAGGCAATACAAGTCACGATCTTCCTTGTTTGAAAAAAAGTGGAACCGACAATTTATTTCCTTTCCTTTTCATGTCGTTGATATCTCAATTAGAGGCTTAGCTCATTTGGTCGAAACTGTCAAGTTGTTAAATTCATTTCATTTGAAATAAGTCAAAGCCTTCAAAGGCTTAGACCCATAATGAGTGTTTTCTTCCCACTTATCTTCAATTAGCTATAGTATTGATTTGACAAGAATGCCAAAAATCAGCGAGGGAGTTGTTGAGAATGACCCAGATACCAATCGATCAATGTTTAAAAAAGAAAAACGAATTCATGATCACGAATTAATCACACAGATCAGCTCAAACACCCAAGTTGAAAAGAAAAAGTTGAACAAGGAGTGTCAAAAATGCAAGACTAAACAAAGAATCAAAACTAAGACTAGTGCTCACACTGGTTCTACTCCCCTCCCACATAAGAGTTCCTCCACCACTCATAGAAGCCAAGAGCTTAGTTTGAGTCAAGGAGAGAATAATGAAAGATGCGATGGAAACGACCCCCTTCTTTTAATATACAAAAAATCATATTGTTCGAAAAACCAAGAGGAAAAGGAGTAATAGCAATAAAAGTTCTTAGAATCCTGAAGTATGAGAGAATGTTTTAGTCGAAATGGAAGTTGATATTGATAATCAAGTGCTCGAATGGGCAATAGTACATATTGTCGGAAGTCAAATTTAGCATAGGATTTGGCCCAATAGGGATCAACTGTTTTTGAAGATCAATTATTAACTTTACATAATGCTAGATACAATAAGGAAGCAAGAAAAGTCCAAATAGAGAAAACCCACGTCAAAGATAAAAAAAAAGGTTACAAAAAAGTGGAAATCAAAGGTGGATGTTTTAGGAGTTGGACCTTCTAGGATACTTAAGTTACATCTTACCATTGGAGATGTATTGTCCCATTCAATCATAGAACATGAGTTAGAGAATACCATACTGAAGAAAATAATAAGTGAGTTGGAGGGCACTCTATGTCCAAGGCCTTTGTTTGCAGAACCATTATCCATTATGGTTCCAGAAACAACTCCACAAGACACACTAGGCACATCCACTAGAGTTAAAAGGGTTGCTAAATTTCTATGTGATGTCAGAATGCACATTGCAGAGAACATAAAGAAGAGGCTCAATACAATTTTGGAAGCGTGGGAAGTGGGTACAAACCTAAGGAATCAATCACAAAGAATTTCTACTCTTATCGATTATCTACAACACGACATGGACAATGATGAGTATTTTTATAAAAATTCTCTTAGTACATTTGTAGCCTGAGTGTTAAGCATGACTTATTATAATAGAACATAACAAGATTTACCCTTGAATAATAAATTGAAATAGATTAAGGTGGGATGGCTCACAAGGGTTGAGGTCTTGCATGAATTAATTGCAAGTTGTAAGGGGATCGAGGAAAAAAGAAGTGATGCATTTCTTAGATCACTTGAAATAGTTAAGGAACTTGAGGGCCCACCATTAATTAATGAATCAATAATGTTAACCAAAGAACAATTAGAATCCGAGTTAAACATCCTCAAGATTTAATGGGGAAGAGAGTTTGATAGTCTCACTAGTTTCCTAGAAGAGGAAATAAAATGATGGTTGGTTAACTTTGTTAATGACAACGAAGGTCATTTGAGCACTATACATGAGTTACGTTTTGAGTGCAAGGTTATTGAAGATGAGTTATTTTCCTTTCGAGTAAAGTAAGACATAACGGTTCCATCGTTAAAGGAATATTTCAAAAGTTGGCTCAAATGTTCGTTGAATGAAATAACCAACCCTCAATAACTACCAATAAATAGTTACACATGAAAAGCTCAACTTCTAGCCTATTTATGAAGTTGATGCAAGAGTATCGCCAACAAGCGCAAGTGGAGGACAGTTGGATATACACCAACGCGCATTTTGAAGACGTTTTGAATTTCAAAGGATGGCACATTAATGTAATCGCTGGAAGGACGTAATTACTCTTAAATGTTTTGTGGATTGTAATGCAGATCTTGAGCGTTGCTCTAATCTGTCGGTTGGAGGCATTTAATGTAATAAATGTAAAGTAGTTGTAGTCTTTAATTTCGATAAGATAGCTTAGAGTTGCAGGAGGGAAAACTCAAGAAAGCTCCCTCGTAAGTATTGTATTATCATTCTCAATTGTAAGAGTAGAAGTTGTAGAGCAGGAGAGCATAGGAGAGCAGAGAAGAACATAGATTGTAGAAGTTGTTTAAGCAGATAGCTGTTGCTATAGAACCCATGTACAAAAGCACTTGAATTAATATAAGAAGGCTTTAATCCAATTTCTTGGTGTTGTTATGGCTACTATTTACATCTATTGAATGGTATGCTTACAGTTTTATTATATGCTTTGTTATGCATTTGTTTCAATGCTTTATGTGTATGATTGCATGTTGAATGTGTGAAGTCTGTGAGGAGAGTATGAGTTTCAATTGCCTCTCATCCTGAGAATTTCTACAAGGAGTGCAGTGAAGGTCCGCAAGGAGTGCGTTGATGAGATTCTAAGTTTTACCTCAGAAAATCTCAGGAGAGATAGAGTTGTTCTTATACCAACAAAAGTGCAAGTATAGCACAGAGCCGTGCAAGGTGTGCGCAGTCTGAGAAAAATCTTAGACTTTTCCAACCCAAGGGAGCGGTTGAAGAACTTCTGTCACAAGGACTGCGTAGAGTTGGGAGATATCGGATAATCAGAAATTATCGTGAGGGCCGCAAGGAGTGTGTGCAATAACCCCTTAGAATCCTCGAGTTTGCAGCAAGAATCAAGATCAGGAGGGATAGAGACTTGGAAATTCCAGAGGACAGATGAGGGTCGAAGTCACCTTGCAGAAAGCAAACTCAGGAGGAAAGACGCCAAGTTATTTGGTGAGTAAATATTGAGAGCCTGAACAGACGGTGGAAATTCTCGGAAGGTGAAAGACCGATTTTCCTGGATCGTTGGATCCAGTAGATCCGCGGAGAGGATAAGACTGAGTGTTTTTCAACACCCGCAAGTTCAGGAGTGATAGCAGCCCTTAGATCCAGAGGAGCGTGAGCTATTGATTGGGTGCTCTAAAATATCGACATTTCGGGAGTCAGGAGAGTGGAGGAACTTGCTACTCGAGGGTCGCAAATCACGATATCTCGACACGATCTGGGTCATCAGATTGTGGGATGTTCAGGACCGTTGATCCGTGGCGAGGAAGTCACGAGTTCTGATATCAGGAAAAGGGAGCAAAGTCACGTCGCGAGTTCCTAACATGCGAAATCCCGACGTGCTCAGAGGTGGACCCCAGGGGTTGACTGGAGGTCATATGGTAGAAGAATAAGGGAGCAACTAGGGACTGTTAGCCCATTTCGGGGTTTCAAGAATCGGAGGAGTCGGGGTGCCTCGCAACGAAAGTCCCGAAATCGCGAAACGCGAAGCACTTTTTGGGGTTAAGTCCATGGTCACGTGGAGTGGAGGGTTATGCCTAGTGCATGTTCGTGTGTGCAGAGCATATAAAAGGAGACCTATGGTTACATGTGTGAAGGGTTCCAGCGGGGGACCAAAGGAGCCATTTCAGCTCGGGAATTGGAAGATCCAAAGACCGGGAGGTCAACAGACCCTGCTAAGGTGGGGGTTTGCGTCAGATGGTATCAGAGCTAACAACTTTTGTTTTCTACAGAGGGAAGACAGGGGATAGTTGTGATTGAATTATGCGTGGACAGAGTACAACAATTTCGCCAAGAAGATGTCCAAAAAGAACTTTACCCGATCCAACTGTGGAAAGGGAGATGAGAGAACTTCGTGCTTGATTGGATGCCATGGAGACAACACAGAGGTGAACACCTAATACTGGATATATCAGTGAAGCCGAAAGTGAGAACGAAGGAGGAGTTGAAGAAGAAGTTGTAGCTGAAGATGCTACAGAGGAACGCCTATTTAAAGTTATTGCTAGAATAGGTGCCAGAGAAAAAATGGACATCCTGATGTATGAAGGTAACTTAAACGTTGAGGAGTTGCTAGATTGGTTTAGAGCTCTAGATAAATACTTCGACTATGAGGATATCGAAGAAGATAAGAAAGTAAATCATGTTGTCACTAGATTGAAAGGGCACGCAACACTGTGGTGGGATGAACTGCAGGCTGACATGCGTTGCAAAGGAAAACAAAAAATTCAAAGCTGGGATAGAATGGTAGCGAAGATGAAAGTCAAATTCATACCACGAGTTTACCAAATCAATATGTTTCAGAGAATGCAGAATTTGAGACAGAAATGGATGACAGTGAAGGAATATACAAAGGAGTTTACACGTTAAATATCAGAGCTGGTCATCGCGAGAGTGACGATGAAAAAGTCGCCAGATACATGAATGGCATGAGATATGAGATTCAGGATGAGATGAGCATGGTGACAATCAAGAATGTAGAAGATGCTTATCAGATTGCTTCAAAGGCAGAAGTGAAATTGGCTCGAAAGCAAGGTCAAAGGGGCAAAGGTAGAAGTCAGAGTAGAGGCAAAGCAGTTGCCCAGGACAGAGTACATAAGCCCAAGGATGAAGATAAGAAACCTCATAACCACCCAGAAAGGGGAGGAAGCTCACAAGGAGGATAGTATATTGATGGGAAGACTTTTCCTCGAGCAAGAGGAAGAGGAAGAGGCAGAGGAGGTGAAATAAAGTGTTTTGTCTGTGGAAATATCGGACACAAATCTTTTGTCCAATAGAAAAAGAGATGGAGGAGGCGAAGCTCACATTTCAGAAGCACAAAGGAGAAATGTTGAGGTAGAAGATGCAGAAGGTGGAAGGTCCTTGATGATGAGGAAAATTCTCTTGCAACAAGAGAAGGAGGTGGAGAATCTAGTCTAGAGGAACACTTTGTTTAGGACTGCTTGCAAGACCAAGGATAGGGTATGCAAGGTGATAGTTGACAGTGGAAGCACAAATAATCTAGTATCCACAAAGATGGTGGAAAAGCTGGAATTGGAGATAGTTGCACATCCAAGCCCATACAAGGTTTCATGGTTGCAAAGAGGACATCAGGTAATAATCACTAAACAATGTTTAGTTGAATTTAAGATAGGGGGATGCAAATATGAGGTTTTATGTGATGTTATTCCCATGGATGTATGTCATCTTTTGTTGAGAAGACCGTGGAAATATGACATAAATGTTATTCACAATGGAAGAAAGAACACATATACCTTGGAGAAGAATGGTAGGACTTATATGTTGCTACCAATTGAAGACAAGAAGGTGAAAGAAGAAACAAACAATACTATACTTCTCATGAGTGGGAAGGAACTTCTAGATGAAGCCAAGAAAGATCAAGAAATGCAGTTTGCTGTGGTGAGAAAACCTAGAGTCATCTTGACCAGTACCTCAATAGATGATCTACCTAAGGAGACTTAGGAACTGCTGGAGAATTTCGCTGATATAGTGGTGGAAAATTTACCTTGTTCGTTGCCACTCATCAGGAGTATAAGCCATCACATCGACCTTATACCAAGGGAGAGTTTACCAAACAAAGCAGCGTACAGACTGACGCCGTAGAAGAATAAAGAGGTCAAGAAGCAAGTCCAAGATTTGATGGATAAAGGGTTGATTAGAGAAATCTTGAGTCCATGCACTGTGCCAATAGTGTTAAGTCCGAAGAAGGATGGTGGATGGAGAATGTGTATAGAATCAAGGTCTATAAACAAAATCACCATCAGGTATAGGTTTCCTTTACCCAGGATGGATGACTTGATGGATTGTTTGAGTGGGGCAAAGTTTTTTTCAAAAATTGATTTGAAAAGCGGATATCATCAGATTAGAATGAGGGAAGGTGATGAATGGAAGACAACATTCAAGACGAATGAAGGGACGTATGAATGGCTTGTCATGTCGTTTGGCTTGACGAATGCGCCAAGTACTTTTATGGGATTAATGAACGAAGTCCTAAAATATTTCATTGGGAAGTTTGTAATTGTGTATCTTGATGATGTATTGATCTTCAGTAAGACCGAGGAAGAACACTTGAGACACTTAACTCTAGTAATGAGGAGGTTGCAGCAAGAGAAATTGCTGATAAATATGAAGAAGTCATCTTTCATGAAGACAAGACTCATTTATTTGGGTTTCGTGATCTCTTTGAAAGAGTTGAAGATGGATCCTGAAAAGGTAAAAGCAATCAAAGAGTGGTCGTCGCCAAGGAATATCTTTGAAGTTAGAAGCTTCCATGGACTAGCCAGTTTTTACAAGAAGTTCATCGAAAATTTTAGTGGAATTTCTGCACCAATGATGGACACAATCAAGAAGAGACATAAATCTTTTCATTGGACAGAGGAAGCATAGAAAAGATTCAAGTTGTTAAAGGAGAAGATAACTGAACAACCAGTTCTGGTTCTACCAGACTTCAGTAAAACATTCCAAGTAAGATGTGACGCAAGTGGATTTGCGATTGGAGCAGTCTTAAGTCAAGAAAATAGACCGGTTGCATACTTCAGTGAGAAGTTGAACGAGACCAAGATGAAATATTCCATGTATTACAAGGAGTTTTATGAAGTCATACATGCATTGAAGAAATGGAGGCACTACCTGGTTCCAAAAGAGTTCGTTTTGTATAGTGACAACCATGCCTTATAGTTTATAACAAGACAGGAAAAACTAAACTAGAAACATGCAAAATGGGTTGAATTTATGCAGAACTTTACTTTTTTTATAAAGCACATTTCTAGAAATGCTAACAAGGTTGTTGATGCACTGAGCAGGAAATGTTTGATTCTGCAGGAGTTTCATGTGAAGACCTTAGGTTTTGATAGCCTTAAGGAAATGTACAGAGATGATTCAGATTTCAAGGATGCTTATGAAGCATGTGAGAATCCTGTTCTGAGAGACAGAAGCCAATGGATTGAATATTTAATTCAGGAGGGACTGTTATTTAAAGGAAATCAGTTGTGTATCCCAAAGATTTCTATGAGAGAAAACCTTTTGAAGGAAAAACATAGTGGGGGATTGGCTGGACATTTCGACCATGATAAAACATTTGCGCAACTGAACAGTTTGTATTATTGGCCAGGGATGAGGACAGATGTCAAGAAATTTGTCAATATATGTAGAATCTGCCAACACACAAAGGGGAAAAGACTTAATACAGGGTTGTATCAACCATTGCCAATACAAGAGAGGTCGTGGGATGCTGTAAGCATGGATTTTGTGTTGGGATTGCCAAGGACACTGAGAGGTTCTGATTCCATATTCGTGGTAGTTGAGAGATTCTAAAAAATGGCACATTCCATTCCATGTCAGAAAACCAGTGATGCAACACACATTGCAAATCTGTTTTTCAAAGAAGTTGTTCGACTTCATGGTTTACCCAAGAGTATTGTTTCAGACAGAAATACCAAATTTGTTGGTCATTTCTGGAGGACACTATGGAAAAAGCTGGGGACAAATTTATCTTTTAGCTAAGCATATCACCCTTAGACGGATGGACAGACTGAGGTAGTAAATCAAATTTTGTGGGACATATTGAAGAGTTTAGTAACAGAACATCATAGTTAGTGGGATCAGATTCTGCCGCAAGTGGAATTTGCATATAACGACTCACGTAACTGGAGCACAGGACAGAGCCCATTCCAGATAATGTATGGAATGCAACCAAGAGGAGTATCCGAGTTGAGAGACTTGGAGTAGAATGAGTTCAGGAGTGCTGGAGCAGAAGATTTTGCAGCAGAGATGCAGGAGCTCCACAGTAAGATTAAAGAGTGGTTGCAGAGTTCCAACCAGGAATACAAGCGTAGAGAAGATCATCATAGGAGAGAGCTTCAATTCGAAGTGGGAGATTTGGTCTTATCAAATCTAAGAAAAGAAAGGTTCCCAAGGGGAACATATAATAAACTGAAGATGAAAAATATAGGGCCATATAAAATTTTGAGGAAATTTGAGGCAAATGCTTATGAAATAGAATTGCCAGATGATGTGGGCATATCACCCATATCCAACGTAGTAGATCTGTACCCTTACAGAGAAAATGAAGCGAGAGGAGAAGTGAATCAAAAGGAAGCTCAGTGGGTCAAGCAGATGCATGTAGCTGAAAAGTCGCAGATGGAAAAGATCATTGATCAGAGAGTTGGCAAGAAGAGCCAGAGGAAGACATATTTTGAATATTTGGTAAAGTGGAAAGGACACCCGATTGAGGATGCCAGTTGGGAAAGTGAAGAAGATATCCAGAAACATGGATAGACGGTGCAGGAGCTCATGGATAGGAGTCCATGAGTTTTTCAGCTAAGAGGAGTATGATGTAGGAGCATTGCAGCAAGCGCAAGTGGAGGACAACTGGATATACACCAACGCGCATTTTGAAGACGTTTTGAATTTCAAAGGATAGCACATTAATGTAATAGCTGGAAGGATGCAATTACTCTTAAATTTTTTGTGGATTGTAATGCAGATCTTGAGCGTTGCTCTCATCTGACGGTTGGAGGCATTTAATGTAATAAATGTAAAGTAGTTGTAGTCTTTAATTTCGATAAGATAGCTTAGAGTTGTAAGAGGGAAAACTCAAGAAAGCTCCCTCGTATGTATTGTATTATCATTCTCAATTGTAAGAGTAGAAGCTGTAGAGCAAGACAACATAGGACAACAGAGAAGAACAAAGATTGTAGAAGTTGTTTGAGAAGATAGTTGTTGCTATAAAACCCATGTACAGAAGCACTTGAATTAATATAAGAAGGCCTTAATCCAATTTCATGGTGTTGTTATGGTTACTGTTTGCATCTATTGAATGGTATGTTTACAGTTTTCTTATATGCTTTGTTATGCATTTGTTTCAATGCTTTATGTGTATGATTTCATGTTAAATGTGTGAAGTTTGTGAGGAGAGTATGAGTTTCAATTGCTTCGTGTCCTGAGAATTCCTGCAAGGAGTGTAGTGAAGGTCCACAAGGAGTGCGTTGACGAGATTCTGAGTTTTACCTTAGAAAAGCTCAGAAGAGATAGAGTTTTTCTTATACCAACAGGAGTGCAAGTATAACATAGATCCGTGCAAGGTTTGCGTAGGCTGAGAAAAGTCTTAGACTTTTCCAACCCAAGGGAGCGGTTGAAGAACTTCTATTGCAAAGACTGCGCAGAGTTGGGAGATATCAGATAATCAGAAATTATCATGAGGGCCGCAAGGAGTGTGTGCAAGAACCCCTTAGAATCCTTGAGTTTGCAACAATAATCAAGCTCAGGTGGGATAGAGACTTGGAAAGTCCAGAGGACAGACGAGGGTCAAAGTCACCTCGCAGAAACCAACCTCAGGAGGAAAGACGCCGAGTTATTTGGCGAGTAACTATTGAGAGCCTGAACAGACGGTGGAAATTCTAAGAAGGAGAAACACCGATTTCCATGGACCGTTGGATCTAGTAGATACACATAGAGGATAAGATCGAGTGTTTTTCAACACCCGCAAGCTCAAGAGAGATAGCAGCCGTTAGATCTAGAGGAGCGTGAGCCGTTGATTGGGTGCTCTGAAATATCGACATTTCGGGAGTTAGGAGAGTGGAGGAACTTGCTACTCGGAGGTCGTGAATCGCGATATCTTGATGCGATCTGGGTCTTCAGATCGTGGGAGGTTCAAGACCATTAATCTGTGGCGAGGAAGTCGTGAGTTCAGATATCGGGAAAAAGGAGCAAAGTCACATCGCGAGTTCCCAACACGCTAAATCCCGACGTGCTCGGAGGTGGACCCCAGGGGTTGACTGGAGGTCATATGGTAGAAGAATAAGGGAGGATCTAGGGATCGTTAGCCCATTTCTGGGTTTTGGGAATCAGAGGAGCTAGGGTGCCTGGCAACAAAATTCCCGAAATTGCGAAACGTGACATGCCTTTTAGGGTTAAGTCTGTGGTCACGCCAGTGGTCATGTGGAGTGGAGGTTCACGCCTAGTGCATGTTCGTGCGGGAGGAGCATATAAAAGGAGACCCATGGTTACATGTGTGAAGGGTTCCAACGGGGACCAAAGGAGTCATTTCGGCTCGGGAATTGGAAGATCCAAAGACCCGGAGGTCAGCAGACCCTGCTGAGGTAGGGGTCTGCGTCAGAATCCCTTTCAAGCGATATGAGGGGAGGAAGTTCATCCATCAAACCTTGTTCTCTTTTTATCACTACTGCTATTGTATGGTGCATGGGAACCCCATCCCAATTCACTAGGGACAAACACATTTTGTTTATTCTTTAAGTACAAGGAATATTATGATGTGCTTTTAATGCATCCATTTTATTCGAACTTGGACAACCAATTTGTAATATTCATTTAAAGACTCTCACAAAGAGTTATTCATGGAACTTGTAACTTTTATTAAAGCATGGGATATTGAGTATGTGTTCTCATTTCATCCCTATGATTTTAAATGTTTGAAATCATTTAAAGCCTTGTATTTTGGACCTTGAGTTATTTAATGTCTTGCATGTCTTGTTTCAAAACATTTTTTCCCTTACTTAATGAATGGATTTGATGGAATGGATGGAGTTTTTCTGTAAATTTTGAATTAAGTCATTATTATGCTATAAGTTACCAGTCACCATTTTGATATATGTTTTCCCACCTGGTCCACCCTCAGGTGTAGACGATATCAATGCATAAATCTATTATTTTGAATAAGTGAATTGAAAGAATGAGTAATAAAGAGGAGTACCACCTCTGTAAAAATGAAGAGGGGATTTGAGGAATCTTATAAGAATTCTCTACAAGGTTGACTCTTGTCCTTAATAGGAAAGAAGATCAACAATATCTATGGGTAATTACGTATGTTACAAATTAAAAGGGAAATCATGTAGCATAAAATGGTTGATCGTATTTTGCTAACTTATAGGTGGGGAAGGGATAAATATCCTATGAAATGAATGAGAGAAAGATCCAGGACTGCTAGAATTAACAAAAGTGATTACCTGAAACGTAGGTGAATGGGATTGAGAACGGGACCAAAGGTTATTCTCATCCAAAATTGGCCTCATTGCATGTAATGGTTATTCTTAATGGAAATTTTCTTCTCCAACTCTTTCTCTCTTTCTCATATTTTCCTAGTGTATTCATCTCATGGATTTTCATTAATGTTCTTGTATTTAATTTCATGGCAGATTTGTATGTTTTCTCTTCTCATATCTCGACATTCAAGCCTTCTGGATCTTAGCCCTCAAGATATGTATCATTGATATCAGAGTGGGTTACTATTCCATGGGAACTAAGGTTTGAAGCATATTTTAGGTTCAAATATTTGCAGCAATCTCGAACCTCCTTTTGGAATTCTCGGAGTCCATTTGTTGGGCCATACACTGTAAGAATCATAGTTGGTCCACATGCATTACAGGGTTTTTCTGCCCTTAGAAATTTGTTCACCATTACAAGAGCATCCTTACACAGATTCACTACATCCATTGGTCTACAACATTTTCATAAATTTTGCAAGGTTTCCATGCTGCTCACGGAGGTTCCATAGCCTCTACAACAACCCAAGATTCTCTACAAACCCTTAACATCCTTTATGGCTCTCTACACTTGGTTCTCTCATATTCAATGCTATTGCAAATTCATGCGAGAATTTTACGGCTTAAAAAATATACATGCAAAATTTGGAAGCTTGGGTGACCTCATTCCAATCCTTTCTCAGTTTACCCACAACTGTATGGCTGCCATAGGAGCATAATCATGGACCGAATATAGGGCAATTGTCTTTTGCAAACTTTATGCAATTTCCACGAACTCTACAAAGCATTTTAGAGGGAAAACTATAACTCATTTTAAAGAATTCCCGGTGAGCTCAAATGATTTTTTTTAATGTAATTTCATTTTGTTTCTCGGTTTGTGAGATATGATCGATTTAAGCACCAAAGGTATGTAGAACATTGCGGTCACACGTCCCTTGAGTTTCAGGTAGATTTTTCTCACTCCATAGGCTACAAAAGAGAAAGTATATTATATCAATGGAAACTCTATTCGATACCTCAAATGGGTCTTAAACGGAATTCGATTTCAACATCTGCATCAAAATATATGAACAAAATTGCAGCAAGAGGTCCGCCGCCATGAAAATAGGTTTTTTTGATTTCAGTTTTTATTTTTTTGGATTTATTAAATCCTATTATAATTTTTACCCATGTAGAACACCCCATAAATTGTAATTAACATCAACAACAAGATTGCCATTTCCAAGTCGGTTATGGGTCATCCATAAACCCACAATTACGGGTTAACCACACAAAAGCTTTCTCTTCATTGGCACTAAACACATTGTAATCATGTTGGTACCATGAACATAATGGGGTCTCTTTTTTTAGCATGGGTGAAATGATGGAGACCATAATTTTCTAAGGGGGGAGGATTGATCTGAATGTTAGGGGGGATTATAGTCTAAGTTTGGATGTATGAGTCATATATTCATATTTTTATGTAAAAGGGAACTTGATATATATGCAATTGATGGAGTGAAACCTAATCAAAATTGACTTCTTAAAAAATGCACCTTATAAAAAGGCAACAAGGAGAGAGTGAAGGTCGAGAAGGAGAGGTCCCAAAATTGGCCTCATTGCATGTAATGATTATTCTTAATGGAATCATTCTTCTCCAACTCTATCTCTCTTTCTCATATTTTTGTGGTGTATTCAGCTCATGGATTTTCATCAATGTTCTTGTGATTAATTTCATGGCAGATTTATATGTTTTCTCTTCTCCTCTCTCGTCATTCAAGCCTTCCGGATCTTATCCCTGAAGATTTGGATCATGAAGGATATTTTTATCTTGAATCTATGGATAAGCATTTAGTATGTTAAGAGCCTGGACAACACATTTGATAGGTAATGTCTCTTTTCCCTCAACCAACTTTAGGTTTATCGCTAACCAAACTCCCCAAGATATGTGAAGAGTAAGGGCTCTGGTATTCTTGGTATCCTTTTTTGTATACCAGGATCTAAATGTCTCGTCTATGTCTTCACGTTCCTAGGCATTTATTAATCCAATCATCCTTTCCACCTCTTTCCATACCTCTTTTGTATAAGGATAGGCCATAATTAACCGTATAAAGGTTTATTCTACTTATGGACATAATCTACACCAACTGAGACTAATGAAAATTTTATTTTGTAGCAACTCTCGGGTGGGAGCCCCATTGTTTAATATCAACCACATGAAAATTTTATTTTTTGAATGGAATCTTAATTTCCATATGGTTCTCCACCACCATACATGTTGTTCCTCCCTTCCTTCCTCTGCAAGAGCTTTGCAACCTATTATGGGAATACATGTTTCAATTACATTAAGTGACCATACAGGGTGATCATCATCATCTTTGATTTTAACAGTATTGTCTTTTAATGTATCAATTTACCTCTACCACGTCTCAACATATTCTTCCGCTAATTTGATCTCCTCCCAAGTTAGTCGATGTTGTTACCAATTTGTTGACCTTTGTCAATTCACAACCTATCTAAGAGTATAATAACCTTTACTTATTATCTCCTTAATCATTCAAGGAAGTAATCTATGCAATCCTTTGTTGCATACCCATGGATCAAGGCAAATTTGTACTTTGTCTCCTTTACCAACTTGCCAAATCAACTACTTTCCCACCAAATGAAATGCTAAGTTGACAACTTTCAATATAATAGAGGCTTTATGAACTTGTTTTACGAGATTCCTTACCCAATCCTCTACAAAAGTAGGACCAATATACTTGGCTCTTATTATGTAGTGTAGAAGCTGAGAGAGCGAGAGTGCACGCACTACTAACCCTAGATCTGGTGTGTGTGAATGGAGCTGAGAGATGGGAGGGGGCCTCTATCTCCCCAAAACAAAGATTCGTAGGATTTCTAAGCGATTGTGGCTTCCTTTGTGAAAGCCATGAATTCCAAACCCTCTTAATTTGTGAAGAAATGGGGGGAAATGCCTCAAGTTTCCCTCGCCCCCAGGGAGAAAGGCGTTAGCCTTGGCCGATTGAGGGTTAATTGGACAGTTTACAGGAGTTTGGCCATCTCCTAATATGGTCACTAATTAGATAGAGAATAATTGGAAGACACTCATCAGAGGTTTGATATCCTTTTATTTTTGTGGTTGAGGCTTTTTTACATTCCTATTCAAAAACAAAGAAGACAAAGATCTAATATTCAGAAGTAGATCCTATTTTTTGGGTGCCAAAGGAATGTATTTAAACAAATGGACACCAGACTTCAACTTGAAAAATTATGTGCCCTCTATAGTGTCGGTGTGGGTTTGGCTTCCGCACCTTCCCGATCATTGTCGTAACAATGACATTTTCGATGCATTGGAAACTCCATTTGTCATTACATTGATTGAATTGAGAAAAAGGAGAATATTTTCTCCTATGGAATATTTTGTGTCAAGATTTATCTGGAGAAGGGAATCCCTGAAGTAGTGGTGGTCTCCCTAGATAACTCAAAACATGTCCAACAACTTGATTATGAGCAATTGTCGTTCAAATGTAAGTTATGTCACGAGTATGGACATTTTGTGAGAAATTGTAAGAAGGAAGATCCAACCCCAATTGGCCCTGGGAAAGAAGATCAATGGAAAGCAATCACTCGTAAGTTTCGAAGTGATGGAAATAGGGCCCCTTCTTTCTCAGCAGGCCCTTCAAATGTTGGCTCAAAATACCCCAGAAAAGCCATTGAAAACCCTCATAAATCAGGGTTTTTTGCCTCTCATACCAACTTTGAGTCTCTTCCTCAACTAGAGGAATATGAGGTGGAGGTCATACCAGCCAAATTTAGAATCAGAATAAACATTAGGGAGTCGTATTTGGTCCAAGAGGTGCCTCAACCACATGCGAAGAATCCAGTAAGCCAAAAGTAGAGAGAGCAAAAATGAGTGGCCTTTGAAACCCAGGGTTGGAGCGGATCGATTTGTAATACCCTTGAATGGAAGATTCATAAGGTTTCAAAGATGTTCAAATAACCTTCTTAGAGGCACACTACAACTTGGAGATGGAAAGTGTTGGTGAGGATGGGCAGGAAGATCATGTTAGTAAAGTGGGTGTGCTCGTTTAACCATAGACAATATAGCAATATTGTCACCCAATGATAGGCACTAATGCCAACCCTGAGCACGTTGACCTTAACAGAGAGAAGAATTCCAACAACAAACCAATAGCCAACCCAGGCTAATGCACCAAGCAAAGATAACAAAAAATGATCAAAGAGTCCAACCCAGAAAAACTGAAAATGCAAATTTCAGGACTGTGACAACAACTGCTCCCCAGACTTGCGCACAACTGGACTTCTGCAGTGCGCACAAGTGGATTTTTGCAATTCTGAGAGATCTGGCTCAAATGAATACTGGTGCCCTATATTTATACTGCTTTTTCCAGGCTATCTAGGTCGAGTTCTCTTTCTGGGTGCTAAATAATTTATATATAATATTTTCTTTAGTCTACTTCTCTTCTAGGGTTATATCCAAGTCTTTTCTTGCTTCTAGAATATTCTAATATCGTTATAGGTCACAAATGGAGGTTAATACCTCCTGTAGCTACCATAATATCAAAACTCCCTCCTAGCTAGGGAGGTATAACAGGTAATGGTCTTGAGCACAAATAGACGATTCAACCAGTAGCATCATTATAGCCACACGGGCTATATCATGATCAAATCACGAGCACCGTCATCATTATCCAATTGGATAATCTCCATGACAATTAATACAATGTCATCTAATAGAACACGACTGTGTCTATCCATGGTAGTACACAAATACTCAATTAGTGACACATAGTCACAATCAATGGAACATATCCACCACAATAGCATACATCTACTGTTTAGAGATATACAGTCTCCATAGCGATCATATCATCTAATATCAACCTACACAGAAAATAATATCATGATATAAACTGAGTCATCTGGGCCATTCTTCCACTCACATCTGTGAGATCTGGAAGAACATCTGCCCTCAGAAAGTAAAAACATCAATCATGGGCTATCTGGACTATTCTTCCCAAACATGGAAGAATAACTGTCCCTGATTTCTGAGCCTGGACCATTCACCTAACTAGGCCATTCCTTCGACACTAAACAAAGTGCAACCTGAAGAGAATGAATATGCCCTAGGGAATGCATGTTCCTGATTGTTGAACCTGTACCATTCACCTAACTGGGCCATTCTTCTATCACGAAAAAAAGTGAAACCTGGAGATAATGAGTCTGCCCTAGGGAATGATTGCCCAGACCATTTCCTAAGGAAATGACTGTCCTACGCCAACCTCCAAAACAAACCATTCTTCTAAACTGCTCACAACTGTAAACTTCGAAAGAATGACTGCCCGACGAGGCATACCATTCTTCTTGACCACTACTGAGAGTGGCTGCCAAGAAGAAAGACTGTCCTAGACCATTCCCCCACAGTGGCCACAAGGGGAATCATTGTCTATGGTACATCAACAATCTATCGAAGCATTTTCAATACGAAAATGACCGTTCGATCTGGACCATTTTTTGAACTGGAAAATGCATGTCCGTCAGAAATGTCAAACCACTTTCTGAACTGGAAAGGAACTGCCCATCCTGGACCATTTTCCAAGTTGGAAAATGACTGTCCATAAATCAATGATATATCAGTGCTCCCTCCCAACGTAGAGAACCATCTCTTCCCTTTCAACTAAGGGAATTATTTCCACGATCCCCAACTTGTCTTGTAAGTATGGAAACTTTATTCTGGACAGAGGATTTCTCAAGATATCTATTTTCTGCTTATCTGTAGGGATATACTGGAGATTCACTTCTCCTTCCTTGAATTTATCTCGAATAAAGTAGTATTTGATCTCAATGTGTTTCGACCGTTCATGAAACACTGGTTGTTCTGATAGCCTTATACAACTATGGTTGTCACAATATATTATGGTAAAATATGGAACCTAATCAAATAATCTAGAAATCAACTTTCTTAGCCATACTGCTTCTGTACATGCCTCACAAGCTGTGATATATTCTGCTTCTGTTGTGCTAAGTGCGACAAAATTCTGTTTCCTGCTGCCCCAAGGTATCATAGAGGAGCCCAAGATGAAACACATCCCTGAAGTACTCCTTCTATCTTTTGCACTTCCTACCCAATCTAAATCTGTGAATCCATGAAGTTGTATATCACTAGATGCAATATATCTTAAACCATAGTTTAGTGTCCCACAAATATATCTTAGAACATGATTTGCAGCTATCCAATGCTCATGTCTGGGTTTCACCTGGAACTGGCTTAGTGTGTTTACGCAAAGCAAATATTTGGTCGAGTATTTACTAAATACATCAATGACCCAATCAATTGTTGATATAGGGACGAGTCTACTAGATCAGAATCCGAGTCTCTTACTTTTCTTATATCTGTGGTCATAAGAGTGTCCATGGATTTGCAATCCATCATTCCAAACTTTTGAAGAATCTTCATTGTATACTTTCCTTGTCCAAGGAATACTTCACCACGCTTCTGCCATACTTCTAGTCCCAAGTAATAATGCATGAGACCAATATCTTTCATATCGAACTCAGAGGCTAGTTCCTTTTTACACTGGATGGTGGGAGACTCTTCACCTGTTAAGAATAAATCATCGACATATAGCAGTAGAATCACATGTGCATTGTTCACAACTTTGTAGTAAAGATTTCGATCTGCATGACTCTTGGAGAAACCAAGTCTTATTAAGTAGCTGTCTATTCTGGCATACCAAGCTGTTGGGGCTTGATTGAGTACATATAAATCTTTCTTTAGCCTGCAAACATGAGTGTCTATGGAGTGTACTTCAAATCCTTGAGGTTTTTCAATGTATACTTCTTCTTCGATTTCTCCATTGAGGAAAGTTGTTTTTACATCCATCTAATGTAAACTCCATCCCATGGAAGCAACAAGAGACATAATGGCTCTAATAGAAGTGTAACTGGAAATAGGAGCAAATGTATCGTCATAGTCTTCTCCCTCCTTCGGGGAGAACCCTATAGCTACAAATATTGCTTTATATTTTTCCATGCTTTAGTCTCCTGCATGTTTGATCTTATAGACCCATTTTGAAGTTACTACTGATTTTTCTATAGGTCTAGGCACAATTTCCTATACATCATTTTTCATGATGGATTGGTGTTCTTATGTGATGGCTTCTTTCGATTGTTTCTTCTGAGACACCTCTTCAAATGTGGTGGGTTCTTCGTTTAGAAGCTTTGTCATACATGCTACATAGTTGGAGAATCTCTTGGGCTTTTTGCTTTTTCTGAAGGTGCCACTTGGGGCTTTCAGTCTTTCTGCTTCTTGAAAGCCATCTTTTCATTGAAGGTTATGTCTTTGCTGACTTCAACCGTATGTTGTTTCAGGATATAGATTCTATAGGCCTTGGATGATTCACTGTATCCCATGAATATTCCCTTCTTTCCCTAGGGTTCTAATTTCTTCTTTTTATCCTTGGGGATGTGAAAGTAGACAGGGCATCCAAAGATTCTTAGGTGTTCCACATTAGATTTCTTTCATGAGAAGGCTTCTTCTAGAGTCATATCCTTCAATATGCGGTGAGGAATTTTGTTCTGAACATATATTGTTGTCATGGCTACTTCTCCCCACAGATACATAGATAAACCTTGATCGTTCAATAGTGCCTTCACAATTTCTTCAATAGATCCGTTCTTCCTTTCTGCTACACCATTTTGTTGAGGATTATGGGGAACATGTAGCTCCTAACCCCTGCCGATTTGCAAAGGGCAACAAATTCCTTGGATGTATATTCTCCTCCATTATCTATTCTCAAGGTTTTGATTTTCTTGTTTGTGAGGTTCTCTATCTCTGCTTTGAATTCTTGAAACTTGTTGAAAACTTCGTCCTTTGTCTTCAAGAGATATAACCAAGTCTTTCTTGAGTAATCATCTATTAAGATTACATAGTAAAGAGAACCTCCTATAGATTTGACTGGCATCGGACCGCAAACATCTGAATGTATTAGATCTAGGATTTCCTTAGATCTATTATTGCTGCTTGAGAATGGTTTCTTAACATTCTTACCAAGAGCACATCCATTGAAAATTCCTTCATGTGTAGATTGTAGTTCTGGTATTCCTTCAACCATATTTTTGAGGAAGGGTAATGATTGATAGTTGATATGGGCATACCTTCTTTTCGAAAGTTCATTGGGATTGACTTCATCATGTACACGGGCTTCATCATTTCGTTCTAGTAGTCTGTCTAGTCTTCCTTCACGAGTTCCAATAACTCTAGCATTCTCTATGCTCGAATCTCTAGGCCAAGATAATAATTTTCCATCTACAAAGGTTATTCTGTTTCCTTTGTTTTCTAGGCAAGATATGGATACAAGATTCTTTTCTAAACGAGGTAATATAAGACATTGCTCAAATGAACATTGTTACTTGTTTTCAGTTTGACGGAGGCTGGACCAATTCCTTCGACTGGATATGTGTTTTTGTCTCCAAGTTCTACCTTGAACGATGTCTTATTTTCATTTATATTAGAGAGTCTAGCTTGGTCTCCTGTCATATTCCTGGAAGCTCCACTGTCAATTATTCACATGTCATCTTTAAGAGTTCCTGTGAGCGCTGAATAGTGTAGATGATTCGTCTTTTCATTCAAGACTTTTGTTGACTGATAACTGGTCAAGATTTGACCCAAAATATCAATCTTAACGTTTCTGCCTTCTGAGACTGCCAAGAGGTGTGCTGGACTAAGGCACACTAGAACATCTTCTCCATGAGTAAGGTATTTCATCATAAGGTGCTAGGCAAGAGTTTTAGGGTTTCTACAATTGCACTTGCTAGTAAACCTAGCAGCAGTGCTTCGGTAACTGCTCCTGCTAGAAACCCTAGCGGCAGTTCTTCAATGAGCTTGATAACCTTATGGCTTAGCTTCCTTCCAGTGGTTAGACTAAATGAAGGAGGTGTGGGCCCATAACCTATTAGTAAAGTGGGTGTGCTCGTTTAACCATAAATAATATAACAATATTGTCACCCAACCATAGGCACTAATGCCACCCTTGAGCACCTTGACCTTGACAGAGAGAAGAATTCCAGAAACAAACCAATAGCCAACCAAGGCTAATGCACAAGGCAAATATAACCAAAACTTATCAGAGAGTCCAACCCAGAAAAACTGAAAATGCAAATTTTATGCTGCTTTTGCTAGGCTGTATGGGCCGACTTCTCTTTCTGGGTGCTAAATACTTAATATATAATATTTTCTTTAGCCGACTTCTCTTCTAGAGTTATATCCAAGTCTTTTCTTGCTTTTGAAATATTCTAATCTCGTCATAGGTCACAAATGGAGGTTAATATCTCCCGTAGCTACCACAATATCAAGAGATGAAGCTTCAGAGGAGATCCAACTGCACAAATCTGATACAAGATCATCCCCGACTATCAGGGAAGAGGAAGCAAACAAAGATATTCTCTTGGGATAATAACAAACACTGCCAAGTACAGTTGGAACAAGCATGAAACACATAAAAAAACAAAGTGGAAGTGCAACAAATAAAGGGGGTGCCCATTCCAACCCTACGAAATAATGATCTTGGTCTCCTGGAATTGTAGGGGTCTAGGCAACGGACCTAAGACCTTAGCTATCAAAGATATGGTCAAATCGAGAAATCTAGCATACTCCTCATTCAAGAGACCAAGATTAGTTATGAAGAAGTCTCAAAACTTTGTAAAAAAAATTGATGCAACAACAACCACATCACCATTGATGCACAAGGAGCCTCCGACGACCTTTGCACTCTATGGGAGAAGCAAGAGGTAAGTATGGAACATTAATGCCATACCTAGCATTTAATATTTACTATTTTAAAGCATAAACAAAACAACATTTGTTGTGCAATTTTCAATGTACATATTCCAAATAACCCTTCAGAGAAAGAAGAGTGTTGGAACTCTCTCCTACGTTTGAGAAACAAAGACTTGTCCAACAATTGTATCATTGCATGTGATTTAAATATTATCTGAAATAGTGAGGAAACAAGGGGGGGGATTTTTGGTAGAGACCCCTTCAGAGAAAATATGGAAGAGCTAATTTTAGACTGGGATCTTTTGGATATCGCTCCGTAGCGCAACAAGTTCAATTGGTCCAACATGCGTGTCGGTCCTAGGCACATAGCCACAAGACAGAACCATTTTTTAGTCCACAACAATTTCCTTCACCAAAATACTTCCATTAAATTCTATAGCTTCTCTCAGATCAAAAACTTATTTCTCTCCACCTTCAAGTTCTCCAAAATTATGGTCCTCTCCCCTTCTGTTTTTAACCCTCAATGAATCCAACATCAAGAAGTGATTGACCTGATCCATACAACTTGGGCGTCCTAGATTCCAGGAACACCTGTGTGTATATATTATGGTAGCTGCCAGAGGTATTAAGCCTCCACGTGTAACCTTGACAAGAATAGAATATTCTGAGAAGCAAGAAGAAACCCTAAAGCATTGGACATAAACATTGAAGACAAGTCGGCTAAAGAAAATAATTAATATTGATTTTTTAGCCTCCAAAAATAGAAGTCGACTTATACAACTAAGGAAGAGTAGTATAAATACAGGATGCTAGAGCTCATTTGGATACACGTAGCTCACAACTACATAAATTTAGTAAGTGCATAAGTTTGGAGAGTAGCTGCAGCTGTAGCTACTACAACTAGTATTTTTGGTTTTAGGCTTGGAATTTCTCTTGGTTATGGTTTGGACTTTCTGCTTGTTATGATAGCTCTGGAGAGTGGTACACTACCTTTATTGGCTTTTGGATCTAGGGTTTTCTTCCAGAATTATTCTCTCTGTCAAGTTTAAGGTGCTCGGGGGTGGCTTCAACCTATGATTGGGTGACAATATTACTATATTATCTATGGTTAAATGAGCACACATATTATTTCAAACAAGTTATGGGCCCACACTATCTTCAGACGGTCTAAACGCTGGAATATAGATTGGGAGGATTTTTCTTAGTTACAGTTGCAATTGCAGTCAAAGTTTTTGCTGCAGCAACAAAACCCTAACCCTCTTGTTAAAGCACCTTAAGTGAATAGATTGACCTAATTTCTGGATAGCCTAGTGCTCCCTAACCTAGCATAGCTCCTGGTACTCTTAGCAAGCTAATACGTCAAGTTTGAGTTTCTGGTCAAAGTCAAAGGTTGACCAAGTCAATGCAGTCATGACTTACTCTATAAAGTCAGAAAACAAGTTAGAAGGGGCTTCTAACTTCAGAGCATGGAAGACAAGGATTGACCTCATCCTTGCCAAGAATAAAGTGTTGGATATCGTCAAAATAAAGATCGTGGAATCACACTTTGAATAAGGAAAAGAGAAGGAACCTCAAAACGTTGCAGTTATGGAGAAGTTCAAGAACAATGGCATCAATGCAATGAGTATCATAGTGTACTCTGTGTTGGTTTAATGCACGACTCTTCCCTACTACCTATGTTGTTGACCCAGGGTTCATATCTTTCAGGGTACCAACAAAGCCTAAAACTATAGGCCCTTCTGGTAAACCAGAAGGCAACACAGTACACAGAATGCACTGCACAGTCTCACCCAAGATAGTTTTAAATGGGTGGCTGTAAGACTTAGGTGTTTACAGCCTAGGATTGAGCGAGAAATATGGAATCTGTATTCTGAACCAATTATTATAACTTGTGTTACAAACTACTGTGATTCTCTTTTATATTTTAACCTCCATGGCATCTTTTCTTGATATCCCAACAACAATTAACCAAGTAGTATAATATTTAATTCATTCATTACACACAACGTTTAACTACTAAAAGTATGACAAAGATATGCATGCATTAATCACATTACGCAGGTATTACCTTGGTTCACCCCCTCCTGGGCTACGTCCATAAAGATTTGGCTCTTGGCTCTCTTATTATGGTAGTTCTGCAATTCTCACGCCACGCGCTTACAACTCTCCTCAGATGGGCAAGATCTATATGAGGCGAACTGGACCGGACCAGGCTCCTCGGCCTACGATCTAATCCTCAAGATCTACCTTCTCTCCTCCACTCTGGTTCAACCGCTTTACAAAAGTAGTTCATTACATATCATATAAACCTATACAAAAGTAGTGAACCGAACCCCCCATGATACCTACGTATCTATATTTATATCTATCGATCTCTTCAACCATTTACACAAAAAATTACAAAAACCCTAATCCTACTGTCATTAGGTCTTCCTTCTCTGCATGCATGCTTTGCTTCCTTCCAGCTGTCTCCTCCTTCTTGCATGTGCACGTGCTGTGCTTCTTACCAGTTGTCGCTTTCCTCTTGCACGCTTTCTTTCCCATGATTGATCTTCCAGCTGTCATTCTTCTTTGTGCATGCTTTCTTTCCCACTTCAGCTTGCTGCCAACACTCTGTAAAATACCACTTGATACCCCACATCTCTCACCTTGACTCATCTAAGAATATGTACAATGCCCTAACTATTGTGACCTGACTGTATATTAGTAAGATCCCCATTCCTTCGCGAAAGTGGTCTTGTATATGTCCTCTTGTGCTATCTTAATCTGATGGTAGCCTGCGAATCCATCAGTGAATGAGTAAGCTTCGTGTCCCCCCACATTCTCTAACACTTCATCCGTGAATGGTGTAGGGAATGGGTCATGTATGCATGCATCATTCAACTTCCTCAAGTCAACACATATCCTAATCCCTCTTCCTTGTTTATTGTCCTGTACAACCATCGAGCTTATCCATTCTGATTCCTTGACTGGTTCGTTTATGCCGGCTTCGAGCATTCGATCGATCTCCTCTTTAACTTTCTGTTTATATAGGGTTCAATCTCTATGGTCACTGTCTAATAGGTCTCACTTCGGGTCTGAGGGGTATCTTCATCTCTCCCAGTTCTCCTGCTATACCCTTCATCTCTGTAAATGTTGTAGGAAATAAGTCGTTGTACTAGCGCAACAAATCTGTTATGCTTTCTACTGTTGGCTCATCCCAGTAGTCTCCAATGATGGCCATTTTGGGATGTTCAGCTATTCCAATGTTAACTTTCTTTACCTTGATTGGTGCGGAAATAACTTCGGATTCTATGGGTGGTCCCTTCACATCTCTTTCACCTCCTACTTCTTCAATATGAATGTCGCGCGGGTCATCTTCATTTGGTGCTTGCTCCTCTACATGGTAACATGACAGTAGTTCCTTGACTGTCTGCTTATTTTTCTGCTGCTTTTTGGTAATAAGTTCTATTTCCGGTTCTTCAATGAATATGATTCCTCTGATCCGTTTCAGGGCTGCATCTATGTTGGGGTTCTCATGCTTGAAGGAGAAAGTGACGGTAAAGTTCTGTTGCAATGTCGTTCATGTTGTAGTTCCTTTGCGCAATTCCTGATCTATATACCAGTTCGCTGGTATGCCCTCTAAAGTGTGAATCAAGTGGTGAGGCCATTCCTCTGGTGGTTTCATTTTCCATAGTGTTTTGCACTCCTCCAAGTGTTTCATTGGTGTCCCTAGTCCTTCATATCTCCGCTGTTTGTTGTTTTTCTCTTCTGCGCCGAACCTTATGCACAGTAACCACTTACATTGGTACCAGTTTGTGATAATATCCTTGTGTGCACCCCACCATCTTGTGGGTGTGGCCTTGAGTGCTAAATCCAGTGCTAGTAGCATCTGGTTCTCTAATACTTCATCTTCATATTGTGTCAAGAGTGTTTCCAAATCATTTAGTCCGTGGAAACTGGGTGGATCTTTGATTTCTATGCCTATCCACCATACTGCGTGGTCTATTCTTGCACATCTTCTCATGGTTACTTCGTGTAGTCTCTGCTGCCAGTTTTCTAACTCCGTGTCTGAATCTGTTGCACATGAAGTAATGCTCCACCAACTGAGTACCCCATCCGCAGTTGGGTTTATGTAATCCTCATCGTGCGTAGTTGTTCTGTACAACTGGCCAATCTCTTCTAAGTCCAGGAAAGTGGGTTCTACGAACCTTACCCCTTCTCATGGATCTAGTGGTGGTATGAACCTATAATCTTCGGATTCAAATGTCATTTTCCTCGTCTTCAAGTTAATTATGGTCTGGTTGTCAAATGCCCAATCCAGACCGAGTAGTGCCGGGTACAGTGTTGTACCATCTACTATTTCGATGACTTCAAAGTCTGCTTTAGTGTGCACTCCATCAAGGTCTACTGTTACTCCTTTCAATCTCCCTATTGGTAGGACCCTATGTTAGTTTGCTAGTTTTAATTGGACATTTTAGTATCCCAATGTTGGCTCTTCCATACATTGCCATGTTTTCTTGGGTAGCACATTCACTTCAGATCCTAGGTCTAGTATGATGTCTCCCATATTGAAATCCCTTATGTTAGCATTCAGTCTAAATTCCCTACTTGTTCTTCTTCTTGTGTGTAGATGATTTACACTTTTCAGTTCTAGCTTTTGTTTCGTCTCCCTGCTACATTTCTCTAGGATGTTTTGCAATATTTTCACAGATGAAGGATCACTTAACATATTTATGCATGATTGCAAAAAGTCTGTGATAGTACTTACTTGTCCCTTGGGTGGTGTTTCATTGGTATGATCCAATGATGGCGACATTTCGTATTCTAGGGCTTCATGGAATGGTTGTGCAGTGGAAGTTGACGCTGTGTTCACCTTCTAAAATTCTTGTCTGGCTTCCTTAAAAGTCTCCTTTTATTTGGGCGCGTCGAACTGCTTTCTTGGTTCGACGTTCTTCTTTACCCATTGGTTATGTGCGCATTCCTGTCGAACTGCGTCGTTTCCTATCTTCGTTCTTCCACGGGTGACTATATTGATGTTCCGTCCATCCTCCCTTGCTTCAGCTGAAATCCATTGAACATTCTGGTTATTTTGGTTCCTCTTTTCCTAGATCTTGACTAATAGTGTTAGACATTCCTCTGTCTTGTGATCCGATGCGCGGCAATACATACAAGTCGCTGGTGGCAGTGGGCATTCCCGTACATAATGTCCCGGTTGCTGACAATTGTGACATGTGACTGGGCCTCTGCCAAGTCCGAAACATCCTCTGGCTCGTCCTCCTCCTCGATAGCTTGCTCGGTCCCCTCTTGATGCGTTGTACTGTGGTGCCTGATTATACTGCGCGTTATTATACTGGGGTTGCACCGGGTTGTATTGTGGTTGTGCATTATTGTATGGTTGCTGTGCAGTATTATATTGTTGCTGTGCAGTGTTGTGTGGAGATGAGGCTTGATTGAATCATGGTGCTGTTTACCCAGTCATCATTTTAGCATGTACCCTGTATGTGTTTGATGTTCTTTCTCGCATCAGCTCCATAGTTCTACAATCTTTGTCGTCGTGGCCCACTGACTTACAAAAGGTGCAATAAGAATTCTTTGGAACTGTTTGGTACTTCTGTATCATCGTTCAATGATAAGGGTCGTGACCCGGTTTCTTTCATATTTCGCACCATAATCCTCCCTATGGTAGCAGGTTTGGCATGTCTGTTGCCATTTACTGCGTGAATGTTGGACATTCATTCTTGTGGTGTCCTTCCATCTTGCATGTGCTGCACCAAACAACTTCTCGCTTGTGCTTGTTCTTATTCCGGTTCAATTGAAATGTTAGGTTCTTCAAATCCTCCTTCAATTCTTCAATGGCTGGGTCTTTCTACTAGTACTGGTTCTCTTCTAGCTGCAAGGCTGTTTGTAGAGCCTCGGCCTACGTTTGAAACTTCTATTGTCGTAAGGGATATTTTAGGTGTGGGAGTAGTGAGTTGACAAATAGGTGCTGATGCTGCATCTCGGTCATAAGGTATTTTAACTTCCCTTTCAGTCGCTTGAATCTCTGGTCAATATCCCATACAGACTTTCCTGGTTTCTGTCTTATCTTGATCATCTCGTTCATGTACCGATCCTCTGAGTTCAGCTTCTGGAACTCATTAATCAATAGCTTCTTAATGTATGCTAGTGTCCTCGTCGTCCCAGGGGCACTGTTCGTATCTAGACTCATGTACCAGTCTAGTGCGTATTCTCTTAGCGTGATCACTAGCTGCGCGAGTTTGGTATCTTCATCAGTGACCTGTTTTGCCTCCCAGATCTTTGCACAAATGAACAAATGCTTCTTAGGGTATTCTGCTGCTTCTCCTCGAAATTATGGTAATCTGATAGTGGGATCGTGTCCTGCCATTCTAAATACTGAATTACTACCTCTACCACGCGGTGCAGATACTTGACTAGTACTACTTGAACTGGCTCCCCTAGTTGTTTTTCCCGTGGTAGATGTGCTTCTTGTTGTCAGACTTCCTCCGAACTTCAGTTGTCTAAACGGTGGTGTTCTCTTTGGTGTATTGGTCGCACATGGGTTTATGGGTTCCACATTGACATTAATAGGGAAAGGATGGCTGCCTTCTCCTCCCGTTCTTGGGCCTCTTGTTTTCCTCTCATAGGTTGCACGTAGGACTTCCTCAATCTTCTCCATAGACCGAAGATCCTCTACCTCTTCCTCATCGCTTTCCAAGCTTTCCCTCGCGGCTATGACTCTCTTCCTGGTGTTCACCTTATATTGGTAGGGTACTTCGCTATGTGTCGTTCCTGATGACGCTAAGATCCACTTAAGCTGGTCGTCATCCATCAAGATCCGGTCCAAGAATTCCTCCTCCTTCTTGCCTTTATCCTCACCTTCTTCCATTTCTTCTCTCTCTGTCAATGCTTCCCCCCTTCCCCCATGCACGCAGGGAAGTCTAGATGTCTGATTCCATTGTTATTACCCCTTTGTTATATAACAGTATTTTAATAGAAGTATACAGTGATCGAATGTACCTTCCTCGGGGTCCACATATAAATTCTTGCTTTGTTGCACTGTATGACTTCACTGTGTCGACTGCAAACTCTATGATGAAGCTTGCCATAATAATGTCAAGCTAGAAGTCGACTATGCGGGTGAATTTGTTGTTCACCTGCTGTAACTGCTCAACCTGTACTAGGGTCCAATCTAGATGTCGGATCCGGTTCGTCGCATGGTTATCTTTCAACCTTAATATCCATTCCTGCAGTAGGTGGGGAAAATCACAGAAAAAGACTTCATGTAAATCCGTAAACACATATTTATCCACATATTTGCAAGGTGTGATGCTAGGATTTCCATTGTCTTTCTGGACAAACTCTAGCTCTTTAGTTCTCAACCAACCTTCGATTTCTGCTTTTGTGGGGTTCCACGGTCTCAACATTCCCTCCTAATGGCTGAATGGTCTTATGATTTCACTCATTCTTTTCTCATGCATTCTATCTCATCTACTCAGTCCTCTCTTGTTCCTCTTAACACGACAACGGAACCATTTGTTGGTTTAATGCACGACTCTTCCCTACTACCTGCGTTGTTGACCCAGGGTTCATATATTTCAGGGTACCAACAAAGCCTAAAACTATTGGCCCTTCTGGTAAACTAGAAGGCCACACAATACACAGAATGCACTGCACAGTCTCACCCGAGATAGATTTAAATGGGTGGCTATAAGACTCAAGAGTTTATAGCCTAGGATTGAGCAAGAGATATGGAATCTGTATTCTGAACCATTTATTATAACTTGTGTTACAAGCTACTATTATTCTCTTTTATATTTTAACCTCCATGGCATCTTTTCTTGATATCCCAACAACAATTAACCAAGCAATATAATAATTCATTCATTCATTACACACAACGTTTAACTACTAAAAGTATGACAAAGATATGCATGCATTCATCACATTACGCAGGTATTACCGTGGTTCACCCCCTCCTGGGCAACGTCCACAAAGATTTGGTTCTTGGCTCTCTTATTATGGTAGTCCTGCAATTCTCGTGCCACGCGCTTACAACTCTCCTTAGATGGGTAAGATCTATATGAGGCGAACTAGACCGCACCAGGCTCCTCGACCTACGATCTAATCTTGAAGATCTACCTTCTCTCCTCCGCTCTGGTTCAACCACTTTACAAAAGTAGTTCATTACATATCATATCAACCTATACAAAAGTAGTGAACCGAACCCCCCTATGATGCCCGTGTATCTATATTTATATCTATCGGGCTCTTCAGCCATTTACACAAAACTTTACAAAAACCCTAACCCTACTGTCATTAGGTCTTCCTTCTCTACATGTGTGCTTTTCTTCCTTCTAGCTGTCACCTCCTTCTTGCATGCGCTCGTGTTGTTCTTCTTACCAGTTGTCACTTTCCTGTTGCACACTTTCTTTCCCACGATTTCCTTCCAACTGTCATTCTTCTTTATGCACGCTTTCTTTCCCACTTCGGCCTGCTGCCAACACTCTGTAAAAGACCACTTGATACCCCACATTTCTCATCTTGACTCATCTAAGAATATGTACGATGCCCTAACTATTATCTTCTCAGTCAGAAACATAGGATAAGTAATGAATCTGAAGAATGAGCTTCGTGACATGAAAATGAATGACGATGAAAGCATAACATCGTACTTTGTGAGAATCTCTCAATTAAGAGATCAACTACAAGATATTGAAGAAATCATTTCAAGGAACCAATAAATGTAGTACTCAACATCCTTCCCAAGACATGGGATTCATTTGCTGCAAGCATGAACACAAGAAAGGAGTATCTCACATTTGAAGAACTTTGGACTTGATGTACACAAAAAGAATCAAGGATTAGCACAAAAGAGAAATGCCAAAAGAAATACAATAATCAAGCCTTCACAACAAAATTAAAGAATTTCAGGAATAAGAGGAAGTTTGGCTCAAGGAAGGAAACAGATGAAGCATCAGTTGCTGAAGAAAGGGAACCCTCAAAGAAGGCCAGGTAGAATAAAACATACTTCTTCTTCTAAGTCAAGGTAACAATATTCTTCAAAGTTCTTGTACATACCATGTTTACATAGTTTCTATACATATGTTGCATATCTATTTCTTAGAAGATAAGATGTTCAAGTGAAATAATACCTATGGAAGAATAACAAGATAAGGATTACTATCACGATGACTACAAGGTAAGAAATACACATGAAAAGATGAAGTACGTTGAAAACTTTTGGTAACAATGCCTGTGGAAGCTATTATATAGGTAACAACTACCAGATAAGCCGAAATCAGAATCAAACTTGAAGAGACAAAGAAAAAGTCAAAATAGAAAGAAGTCAGCAATCAAGAGAAAATTAGAAAAGTACTGGTGACATTTTGCAGAAGGTAATAAGGATGCAGAAAGCGTGGATTCTCTTAGATGGAGGGAGTTGATTACAAAATTCCAAAAGAAGAGCATGCATTCATGCATGAAGCAAGGATTATGAGGGAGATAATCCTAAATGATATGATCCATTGAGGATTATGAAGTATCTATCCATGTTCCAATTAAATGTACCAGCCATGATAAGAAAAATGTGTTCAGTTTGACTCTAGAAGAAGTCTTCTTTGAAAAGAAGCCTTAAAGTATCCTTGGTTGTCCATCTACATCCATGATTTTATGATGAAATGAATAAGTTGGAATATTCAGGTCATATAGAAGAACACATGGATCCAAGAGCTAAACAGAGACATGAGGAAGAACATGAAGATTCCAAGAAAGAAAGAAAAGCAAGAACAACCAGTTATTATAATGAGAATCACAAGACTACCATCTTGGTTTGAACCCACTAAGAAGCAATCAAGCAGAAGAAATGGAAGTGAGTGACTTATTCAACATCATGCTTGATTACTCAGATGGATTATGGCTTCGAGAGATGATGCAATTGATGCTATCAAATGATACTGATAGTGATGATGGTGCTCATGATTTAATCATGAGATAGCCTGTGTGGCTATGATGATGCTACTAGTCGAATGGTATGTTTGTGCTCAAGACCATTGCTTTCAATACCTCCCTGGCTAGGAGGGAGTTTTGATATTATGGTAGCTGCAGGCGGTATTGAACCTCCACATGTAACCCTGAAAAGAATAGAATATTCTAGGAAGCAAGAAGAAACCCTAAAGCATTGGACATAACCCTAGAAGACAAGTCAGCTAAAGAAAATAATTAATATTGAGTTTTTAGCCTCTAGAAAGAGAAGTCGGCCTAGAAAGCTAAGGAAGAGAAATATAAATATAGGATGCCAAAGCTCATTTGGATACACACAGTTCGCAACTGTAGAAATTTAGTTAGTGCGCAAGTTTGGATAGTAGCTTTAGTTGCAGCTACTGCAACTAGTATTTTCAGTTTTAGGGTTGGACTTTCTCTTGGTTATGGTTTGGACTTTCTGCTTGGTACACTAGCTCTGAAGAGTGGTACACTACCTTGATTGGATTTTGGATCTAGGGTTTGATTCTAGAATTATTCTCTCTGTCAAGGTTAAGGTGCTCGGGGGTGGCTTCGACCTATGGTTGGGTGACAATATTGCTATATTGTCTATGGTTAAACAAGCACACCTATTATTTATAACACTATGTACATATGGGAACACAAGTTTATTCTAGTCAAACAATATTTAAGGCGATGGGCTCAATCTTCTCTTTCTTCTCTGGATGAGGAGAAAAAACTCATCAATAGTAAGCTGAAAGAGCTGGAAAAAAACTCATAGGTGTCAAAGGTAACTTCACATATACAAAAAAAAGATTTGGAACTTCAATGCCAATACCAACATGCATTAAAGAGGGAAGAAGAGTACTGGAGGTTGAAATCTTGAAGTCGCTGGCTCAAGGCAGGTGACTAAAACATCAAATTCTTTCACAACCAAGCTAAACTCTAACAATCCAAAAATAATGTGCTGAAAATCACATAGGAGGATGGATCGATTATCAATGATTTTGAGGAGATAAAAGTGGTTGCATTGACTCACTATGTCCTGATCTACACTCAGAGAGAAGAAGTATAGCCTTCAAGCATTAAATCCATGCTCGAGCATATCCCAAATCTAGTTTTAAGGGAAGAAAATCTAGATCTCATGCAATCTATCTTTGAAACTGAAATATCACTAGCCATTTGGAGCCTCGAACCCGAGAAATCAGCTAGACTTGATGGCTTCTCCATCTCCTTTTACCACTTCTTTTGGGAAACCATCAAATCTGACCTTAAATGAATTCTTTATTATGTTCATCAAACCTTAAGGTTAGGGGGGAACATGAATTCCTCCTTCCTAGCATTAATCCCCAAAGAAAGAAACCCCACCTCCATCTCCTAATTTCTGCTGATATCCCTATAAAACTACTCCTATAAAATCCTCACCAAAATGATAGCCACTCGCCTGAAAAAAATTCTCCCCAAACTTACAATCAAGGTGGCTTCATGCAGAATTGACAAATTGTGGATAATATTTTTCTTGCTCAAGAGGTGATTCACACAAGTTATTGGGCCAAAGGCAAACATTTGGTAGTCAAATTAGTTATGGAAAATGCATTTGGTTGTGTCAGACACTCTTTTCTTTTTTAGATTGATCTCATCTTGCATCATCAGCCCATGGAAACCTCCCCCTTGTTAATGGGATACTTTCAACATTATTTCAAGTAAGAAGAGGTCGTCGTCGAGGTTTCCCTCTCTTGCCTCTTCTGTTCATCATTGTGGCTGAAAATCTCAACAAAAAGTTAGAGCATGAGCATGAGATTGGGAACCTCCCTGAGCTTCAAATTTTTCGAGGAGTCGAAAATATGAACCACTCATAATTCACGGACACTACTCTTCTTTTGAGAGGCCCTTCAATCACCATTGCTTCTCAATTTAGAAACATCATGGAATTTTTCCTTGATGCCTCATGTATAGATGTTAACAATAGAAAATGTCAAGTCTTTGGCTAGAATACTTCACCTCTAACTCTTAGTGCCATAGCTCATGTTTTCCAGTTCTCCATACCATAAAATTGGTCCGCATTCAAATATTTAGGGATTCCAATCTCCCTCAAATCATCCTATTTGTAGATCTAGTAGAAAATCCTATAAAAAGTCAACAAGAAACCAACCATTGGGGCACCCAATGGCTAAATCCAACAACCCGAGCCATTTTAACCAAAGTTGTCCTATCATCTCTGCCTATATATCAAAGCTCTATGCTTCTTGCCTAAAAATGCATCTCCAACCAAATGGCCAAAATATTCAGAACCCTCCTCTGGAAAGGAGGGAAAATGACCCACAAAAAGTTCCACTTGGTCAATCAGAACCAAGTAACCAGTGAAATAAATCATGGAGGTTTGAGCATCAAGGAACCAAATCTCATGAACTAAGCAATGGGAGTTAAATTGCTTTGGATATTGATCACTAAGAAACTCACATGGTGGAAGCCAGTTATTTGGCAGAAATACGTCTGAGGAAACATGCTCAAAAGTGTTGACCTACAAGCTAAAGTGGAAACAAACTCTCCTATCTTTAAGCTTCTCCTTGCTGTTGAATTTTATGGTAAGTTGATGCAATTTTATTTTATTTATGTTTAGCATGAGATACAACCATAACCAATGACTACAACAACAATAACTAGCTGCAGTAAACCAAGATCACAAGAAGAGTAATCGTTCACAAAAGACACCATGGATATCATGGCAAATCCCTTCTCAATCAAGGGAAAAACCCAACAATCCTTTGCTATATTCTCAAGAGAAGATCCACTATTCCACCACCAAACCTAGCACACAAGAGGGCACTGTAATTCTCATAATTTCATACCTCAACTTCTGAAATCATGAGATGACACAATGATAAGTGTGTAATCCTCAATGGGGATTCACCTTTATTTATACAAAACTTATCGCATCAAATGATGTGTCTATTGGCACAATAGGGACGATCTGTACAACTTAATAATATAATAAATATAATTAATAATTACAATATTAATTATATTTACATGGTGGGGCCGACGTGTACCGTTTACAACATAATTAGGGTTACAGGTAAATCTTACTCTTAGACAATAAAGTAAGAATCTCACACATCCACTAGTGCTCAACCACTAGGGGGCACGTCCACCTGTGCTCAGCCACATGGACGTCCTACTCAACAGATCTCTATCTCACTGAGTCCACAAGAGAATCATTTGGAGTACCATATCAAGCCTAACTCAACTGAGTCCACAAGGCAGGAGACCACACATCATAACAACTCAGTCCAGAGTCTGACGCACACCCATCACATGGGCACCTTCACCCCACACATGGGTACACATCGTTTCATCTCAGTCCAGAGAGGAACGACACACCCATCTCATGGGAATCCTCACCCCACACAGGGGCACACATCGTCTCATCTCAGTGCAGAGAGGAATGACACACCCATCTCATGGGCACACCCAACACATGGGCTCTCTCATAGGTCGACTTACTCGGTCTGTGTTATGGAGGATGTCTCATGAAACTTTAATCATCAACACTCACTCTCAGCTAGGGAGGTATTCTCCACCAGGCCAAGTCTCTCACATAAGTACTCAAACTTCATCTTGACAAGCAGTTTGGTGAAGATATATGCAATATTCTCATGAGTAGGAAGGTACTACACATGTATTGATTTCCTCTGCACCATGACTATGATATAATGATATTTTATCTCAATGTGTTTCGATCTATTGTGAAACATAGGATTCTTAGAGAGCTTCACACAACTCTGGTTATCACAATGAATAATGGTAGGATCCATCTCATGATAAAATAAATCTATCAGGATGTTGCGAAGACACACTACTTCGCGAACTGCCACTCTCAACGCTATAGACTCCATTTGTACGGTACTCAATGACACAGAGCTCTATTTCCTGCTGCACTAGGAAACCATGGCAGACCCCACGGTAAAGCAACAACCAGATGAGATCTTCCAGTCCACTTCGCTCCCTGCCCAATCTGCATCGACATATCCTTGCAAACTCATCTCTACATTGGAGGCATATCTCATGAAATATCCAACTGTGCCTCGTAGATATCTCAATACATGCTTCACTTCCATCTAGTGAGTTTGTCTCAACTGACTCATTAACTGATTAAGTACATTTAATGCATAGCATATGTCAGGTCTGGTGTTAAATCAAATACTTCAATGATCTAATCAGTGGTCAGTATAAATGTGGATCAATCTCTCCTGAATCAGTAGAAGCATCGTTCATTTTCTTCAAATCCATCACCATCGGTGTAGGAATGGATTTGCAGTATTTCATACCGAACTTCTTCAATATCTCCACTGTATATTTTCCTCGACTCAGGAAAATCTTATCAGTCCTCTGCCATACTTCTAGTCCCAAGAAGTAGTGCATCATACCTAGATCCTTCATCTCGAATTCATAAGTCAATGCTCGCAATTCAACAATAAGTATTTATGAACCGGTGAGGAATAAGTCATCCACATACAGGACCAATATTAGGCACTCGTCACCAAAAATATGATAATATAGGTTTGGATCAACAACACTTTTGCTGAAGCCCAAACTCATAAAGAATCCATCCATCTTCTCGTATCAAGCACGAGGTGCCTGCTTTAGTCCATACAAGGCTTTCTTCAACCTGCACACATGATATTTCTCGTCGTGTATCACGAATCCCTCTAACTTCTTGATGTAAACTTGTTCCTCAATCTCACCATTGAGAAATGCTATATTTACATCCATTTGATGTATTTTTCAACCCATGGATGCAGCTAGTGCAATGATATTACAGATGGAAGTTTATCGGGCTACTGGAGCAAATGTCTCCTCATAGTCAATTCCCTCCACTTGTGAGAATCCTCTGGCTACAAATATCACTTTATATTTCTCGACACCTCCATCAACTGCATGCTTGATCTTGTAGATCCACTTGGAAGTTGCTACAATATTCCCTTCCGGTCTCGGAACAATATCCCACACATCATTCTTTAAGATGGACTAATACTCTTCTGCCATGGCATCTTGCTATATGTGATGACCTGATGCTTCTCCATGATAAGAAGGCTCAGTATCAATGATGTGGCTCATGGATGAAAAGTAGCTTGAAAATCTCTTTGGTCTCTTACTCTCTTGGAATGTGCCTTGAGGAGCTACTTGGCCCTTTGCCTCTTGTAGATTTTTTTTAGCCCAGGCTGAACTTTTATGGCCTACTGCAATGTCTCTAGGGATATCAACTAGAGAAACTATATCAACTGGATTAACTAGATCAATGGTTGTCTCCCTTTGAACAATTGAAGGGGAGAAGGTATTGTCTTTTCCTTCTTCTCAAATAGTTTGACTCCCTCTCAGTCAAGTGACTTCCTCTGAAGTTGGAAGGATGACCATCTTCCTTTTCCCGTGTTTCTAACCTAGAGACATCTCATGTCTTCTCAGGTCCTCTACTGACTCTACAGTACTTTGCTGGCCTCCCGTACTAGGATAATAACTAAGATGACCTCCCATAGAGATAATAATCAAAATGGCCTCCTGTACTAGGATAATAACCATCCAAAATAAATGGGCTCCCGTACCAGGGATAATAACCCTTCAAAAATGAAATAAGAAATCTGGCCTCTCGTAGGGATAACAACCAAAATGTAAGCAACTACAGAGTAATGATGAAATCAAATAAGGAAGGTAACACAAACTTGCCTTAGTCTACAGTCTTTCTTTCGGTCCTCCCGAGAAAGTTGAGATAGAGAAGAACTTCTCATCATTCTTTCTTGCATTCCTTTGACTTCTTTTGAGGTGGCTAATGTTGCTTCTGTTGCACATCACTAGCTGCAAGCCTAGTCTCATAGTGACAAGGGCTTGAACCCTTTTCACATTTTTCAAGCACCAACCTGCAAATTGAAGACACCAATCTTGTTGTGCACCACCCAACCACCCTTGTTTGAAAATTTATTCTCGAAGATTTTCTTTATAGGATTTACGAAAGATACACCCTTGAACAGATCACACCTTGATGGTTTTTGCAAGGTAAACCCTTGCCTTGGTAGCTGCAAGAATTAGAATATGTCACCCTGGATCAATACTCATCATATGCTACCTTCTTTACCTTCACCTGGTCATTCTCTTAGCATCTTCACTACCTTCTTTACTCTAAAATATTGCTTGAATAGTTCTCCTATTTTAGCTCAAGAAGGATACTCTGAAATTTAGACAAGCTTCCTTACTTGTGCCAAAAGTCAAATCTGCAACTCCCTTAAAAACTTTCCAAACTTGTGTGTTGCAGATAGACTTTATCTTCAACACAGATATACTTGTAATGTACTTCAAAAACAAGACCACAAACTCTGATCTGGAACTCTGCTAGAAGTACTCCCTTAGCAGAGCTGAAGTTCGCTTGGAGACTACTCTGAAAACTTAGCTTTATTCCTCTTGAAATCTCAGACAAAAATTACTACAACCAGTTCCAAATGTGCCTCATAAATTTGATCTATTTTCTGCTGAGATTTGCCTTTATAACAACCTCAAATATGCCCTTTATCACAACCATAAATTCTCCCTTATCACATGTTGAATTTTGCACACAAAACTGATATAAAATTCACCTTCAACAGCCTTAGAACATACCTTAGATCTTCCCACAAAACCATACTGGAATTAGTTTTAATTTTGTATTTAAGTTTGATGTTCGGTCTCTTTCTGGCTTGATGAAGATTTGCGGTTAAGGTTCTGTGGTAGGGGTTCTTCTAGTTGTGGAAACCTCAAAATTCACCTCAGAAAGGTCCGACCCTTTCCTCACACTTATTTTCTTATGGGTCTGCTGTTAGGGTCTTCTGCAACAGCCTTAGAGGGGCCTCTCCCCTACTGTGGTCTCCTTCTAAGGTCTTAAATAGGGCTCGACCAAGCTTGTGGCCAACCTCAACCTTCACCATATATTTAAGAGACGTCTGGTTTTAGTAGAAGGTCTGATCCTCTACTTACTTCAGCCGTAGGGGTATGACAACCTTCAAATGTCCACAACTTCCTTCTTGAATGTGCAAATGGTCATCTTCAGGACCTGCTTTGATACCATGTTGAATTTTATGGTAAGCTGATGCAATTTTAATTTATTTCTATTTAGCATGAGCTACAACCATAACCAATGACTGCATCAACAATAACTAGCTGCATTAAACCAAGATCACAAGAAGAATAACCATGCACAAAAGACACCAGAAATATCTTGGGAAAACCCTTCTCTATCCAGGGAAAAACCCAACAATCCTTTGCTATATTCTCAATAGAAGATCCACTATTCCACCACCAAACCTAGCACACAAGAGGGTGTTGTAATTCTCATAATTTCAGAGCTCAATTTTTGAAATCATGAGATGACACATTGATAAATGTGTAATCCTCAATAGGGATTCACCTTTATTTATATAAAACTTATCACATCAAATGATTTGTCTATTGGCACAATAGGGCCGACCTTTACAACTTAATAATACAATAAATATAATTAATAATTACAATATTAATTATCTTTGCATGGTGGGGCCAATCTGTACCCTTTACAACATAATTAGGGTTACATGTAAATCTTACTCTTAGACAATATACTAAGGATCTCACACATCCACTAGTGCTCAGCCACTAGGGGGCATGTCCACCTGTGCTCAGCCACAGGGACGTCCTACTCAACAAATCTCCATCTCACCGAGTCCACAGGAGAATCATCTGGAGTACCATCTCAAGCCTGACTCAACTGAGTCCACAAGGCAGGAGACCACACGTCATAACAACTCAGTCTAGATTCTAATGCACACCCATCACACGGTGTCAAGCCCTAAATAGTGGCTCATTACCCCTTAAAATATGCATATTATATTAATAATGTTATTTTATTTATGTCGGCTTTAGGCCATTAGTTGTAATTATACTTCCTAGTCTCCTATATATACCAAGGAGACATTTTCATTTTGAATCATCTTGTAATTGTACATTTATGTGGGCATAAGGAGGTTGCCCCCTCGAAGAGGCTTATTATCTGAATTTATCTCTTTTTCAAGGCGTTGAGTACTTATTCAGAGGTTTTTCTATGCTATATTGATATTTGGTTCTTAACATATGGTACCAGAGCTCAAGGTCTTGGGGTTTCTCTTATACATCTGAGACACCTTGGAATTTTCGCTATAATTTTTTTTCTACAATGTTTAAGAAGGAACGGCTTGGAGGGTATTTAGTAGATAGATCAAGGTACGCTGGGTTAAAATTTTAGCTCCTGAGGCCTTATACTTTCGAAGACACAACCTATGCAATATAGGGTTCTGGAATCTTCCTGAACAAAGTCATTGCGGAATTTTCGCTATAAAATTTTTTCTCTAATGTTTTAGACCCTGAAATCCAGAGGATATTCACAAAAATTAGTAAGGTATTTTTGGTAAAAGGTTCAGATTCTGGGTCATCGTACATTTGTAGATACACCCTGTGGAAGATAGAGTATCTGACTAGTCCTATAGACTAGTCTCAACAAGGTGTTCCAAGTAAAACAATCATAACTTCTTCCTAGAGTATCCAAATTGAGTGAGACTGGTTTCATTAGATAGTGGACAGTCTATAGTATTTCTGGTATGAGTTTCAGAATTTTATATCAATTATTTTGTGCGGGGAACGCTATACAAGTGAGATCTCTTGAAAAGGCCAAAAATCAACAAGTTATGGGGAAGATACTGTAAATTCCACTTGGCACATCCAATTTTGATCAGACCTATGGAATTGCAGAGAAGAAATATTAGAGAACTACAAAAAAAAAAGTTTCATACCCAGAAGGGCCGAAACTTTGGACATACAGTAGAAGAAAGATTGTCTAGATGAACCACCTCAAAATCAAGGTTCAAAAGTGATACCTAGCCAACATGCCACCCAAAAAGGGAAATTTTACACCAAATAAACCTCCCGACAATCCTACTTGGACTCTTGGTGAAGGTGAAGAAATGATTAGGGACATAAATGATTTACAAAAGAATATAGTAACAAAAGATGAACTACAAGTGATGGAAGCTAAGTTGGAGGCAAAGATGGATGGTTTCATGGAAGGATTGAAAAATTTTGTAATAGAGAGGACACCTAAAAGTGCAAATGTATCCCATGAAATTCATGATGAGGACACAAGGAAGGTGAATCAAGAATGGAGAAACTCTAACTTTGGGTTGAATACCAACCACGTTCCTAAGATCGATATGAGGAAGTTTGATGGTAAGGACCCTATCACATGGATACTTCAGATGGAGCAATTCTTTGATCTACATAATGTGCCACATACACAAAAGGTATGGATTGCTTCTTTATATTTAGAACCCTATCAATTTGTATGGTATAGATGGTTGTGTTCTCACGAATCACTCGTCACTTGGACAATTTTCACGGAAGAAATGATAGCACACTATGAGGATACAAGGAGCAATACCTTCTTTATCCAATTGATAAATCTCAAGCAAAAGGGTTCAGTTACAGAGCACATTGAGAACTTCCAAAGATTGAATATAAAGGTAACAAATATTCCAGATAAGCACTTTATTGATGTATTCATAGGAACTTTAA
>JASDQU010104092.1:162983-177239 GCA_032191745.1 Picea mariana
CATGCTTAAAGAAGGTTATAGGTGACAAGATCCCAGTTCAAACTATATTTCCAGAACTTGGTGAGGAAGGAAAAATCATATTGGAGCCTGAAGCCATCACTGAAACAAGAATTCACTAGCTGAGGAATAGATCCATTTCAGAGTATCTCATTAAATGGAGGAAACTACCGAATGAAGACTCCACTTGGGAAGATGAGTATTCTATATAGAAGCATCCATAGTTACTCAAGCGTTGCAGACAACACTTGTCTCAAGGGGAGGGGCATGTTAAGCCCTAAATAGTGGCTCATAACCTCTTAATTGGGGCATATTATATTCGTAATGTTATTTTATTTATGTCGGCTTTAGGCCATTAGTTGTAATTATAAATCCTAGTCTCCTATATATACGAAGGAGACATTTTCATTTTGAATCATCTTGTAATTGTACATTTATGTGGGCATAAGGAGGTTGCTCCCTCGAAGAGGCTTATTATCTGAATTTATCTCTTTTTCAAGGCGTTGAGTACTTATTCTGAGGTTTTTCTATGCTATATTGATATTTGGTTCTTAACACATGGGCAACTTCACCCCACACAAGGGTACACATCGTTTCATCTCAATCCAGAGAGGAACGACACACCCATCTCATTGGCATCCTCACCCCACAAAGGGCCACACATCATCTCATCTCAGGAATGACACACCCATATGATGGGCACACCCAACACATGGGCTCTCTCACATGTCAACTCACTTAGTATGTGTCCTGGAGGATGTCTCACAAAGATGTAATCATCAACACTTGCTACCATGACTCTAATCCATGCTAAGTTGAATTGGATTATAGGGAATGGATGCAGAATCAACCTTTCGGATGACTAAATAATGGAAACAGAGAGACGGCCCTTGCTTGAGCCACTTCTCCCTCTTCACTCATGGATGATTAAATAGGGACTCCTCACCCTCTATGATCTTTCTGTTTGGACGAGTGATGGTTTATGGGACGGTTGGAAAAAGGTTTTGCCTGCATAACACTTATCATCTATCTTCGACCCATTTCTTCTTACTCTCTAAGGCTGCACCCTTGTAAATCAATTTTCCACTGACTCAAGGGGATGGGGAAACTCAATGTATACTGTCAAAAAAGGATATCAATATATTTCTTCACGTCTGAAAATTTGCAGAAAAGAGGGAGAAATGGTCCATCTTGGTTTGTCTTATGATGAAATGTTGAGGAAATCATTTAGCACACTTTTATTGAATGCCAATACATCAAGGAAGTTTGGAGATTCACCTAGGGGATGCTATCACAAAGGTTGTCTTGTCCCATCTCTGTCTATGATCTCTTTTCCCATTGGGGGAATAATTACCTTGGGAACTTCACCATCAAAACTGTCCACAAGCGATTTTTGGTTTCTCTCCCCAAATACATATGCTAGAACACATGGTTAGCCTGAAACAAAATAATATTTAGAGGAGCAATTGCTAGTCCAAAACAAATAATGATGAGAGCTTGTGATCTCTTTTCATAATACACAAGGTTCCTATTCCAATGGAAATGGAAAAATTTGGACATGCAGGAGGCCAATTGGATGTCCATGTTCCAACTAACAAATAACCTCCACTTCGTTGTTAAGCCATCAACCAATGTGCCAAAATGGGCCTTACGTCTGTCGAAGGAAGGTTTCAAATATTGGCAATCACAACAAGATGATCACATCCTTTTCTTTGATGGAGCTTTGTGAATAAACCCAAGGATAGTAGGCGCGCACGTGAGGGGGGGGGGTAATCAAACACCTTGAGGTCATACTATTATTAAATATGCATGGGGTCTTGGTAACATGACCAACAATGAGGCATATGCTTTCGCTCTTTCTGAAGGCACTAGGTTGGATCTTTCGAAAATAATTCGAAGAATTAACATATGTGGAGACTCAATGATCCTAATTAGGGCTCTTATCAATCAAAACATTGTAGGGGGAAACATTTACATGGGTGTTCTCTCAAAAGTCCTGACTCTTTTTCGCAAATTTGAAAGCTTCTCTCTATTCCACATCAAGCAAGACCTCAACATGATTGCATACCAACAAGAAAATGAAGGATCTAGCCTAAGAAAAGGAGAAATAGACATCATCAGGGACTTAAAACCCCTCCCTATATCGTAAATGATATGTACTTTAACTGCATTTTGTTGTTAGGACAGTTTATCAAATTTTATAGCAGTAAGACTCCTCGAATGTGTGAGGAGATAATTAGTTTTTTTGTCATAAGCTCTATAACATCGTACTCAATCTATTTACAATCGACTTTTGTATCTATTTACTCTACTATTTTGCTTCAACACAACCTCCATTATATATAAAATTACTTTTAGTTTCTTTATATATACATATAAATATACTTTTGTCTTATTATGTGTACCCACAACCCTTTTCCTTTAATTAATATACAAACAATTTTTGTTGCAAGAGCCTTGGAGAGGAGACATGTTTTTTTTGTAAACCCCATCCTCCATTTGCTTTTGGTAAAGCCAACCTTTTCCATGAAGCCATAACAAGTACTTTCTTCTTTTTATCGCATGACTAGTTTGTTCGACAACACATGTATTCCAACAGAGGAAAAACACCTTAAGTAACCACTCACACGACCAGATCAAAGATCAACACACCGATGTTCTGACGTGGTAAAACCCCTACGAGGAAACATCCATGACCCCAACCAACACGACCACTTGGAGTAGTTTATTAATGAAAAAGAAAAATATTATAGAGAGATTTTACAAGAGAGTTTCTCACAATCGATCATCAACAAATGATCCTCCATGCTCTTTAAATAGAGATCACAGACCAATCGGGTGTTAAGCCACATATAAATGCTCGTTAAGATCGAGGAGAATATGAACCGTCATATCACTCTATGTCGGGAACATATTGTGTCTGTTAGATTTCCTAACTACAAATGTGTACTAATGCATACTAAAGAAACACATTTTTAACTAAAGACACATTAGACCAAGTAGATCTTAACTAACTCCTAAATGTCTAAATATCCTAACATCCCCCCTTAAGAAAAACTTGGGATAGGATTGAAGGATTTACAATAGTGACAAAATAGAAGAAGGAAGGAGGCATTAGAGCCTATCCCCCTTGATCACAACTTCCTGAACTCCTAACATAGATTGAAGTTTGGAAAAATTCACTTATGTAAGAGACTTCGTGAAAATGTTTGCAACTTGATCTTCTGTAGGGAAAAAGAGCACTTCAATAACTTGATAATGAATGATATTTCTCATGAAGTGCATGTGTAGTTCGATGTGTTTGTTGCGATGATGTTGAACTGGGTCTTTTGCGAGGTTGATGGCACTCTGATTGTCACACCAAAGGCTGGTCGGATGCTGCTGCTGGAATCCAAACTTCGAAAGGATCTATCAAAGCCATAAGACTTCCTAACTTGCATTTACCACTGATTGGTATTCTGCTTCTACTGAAGAAAATGCAATAGCATGTTGTTTCTTATAGGCCCAAGTGACAGGTCCTGAACCAAGGCAGAAAACATAACCTACAGTAGACTTCCAATCATCAGGGTTGCCGACCCAATCTGAGTCAGTGAAACCAACCAATAAAGGAGTCCCCTTGAACTGTAATGTATCTTGAACTGAACTGTACCATAGACATAGCAAAGTATCCTTTTAGCTGTTTTCCAATGGATTTCATGACATGTTTGCATATACCGAACAACAAGACCAACATCAAAGGAAATATCAAGACGGGTATGAGTCAAGTATAAGAGGCTACCAACTAATTGATGATACAAGGTGGCATCAAATTCAGGAGAAGTACAAGTGGCAACAAGATTGACTCCAAACTGGAAGGGAGAAGGGGTTGGTTTACAATCTTCCATGTGAAAGCGACAAATAAGGTCACAAGCATACTTAGACTGGGAAATAAAAAATCCTTCATTGGTTTGCAAAACTTGGAGGCCAAGGAAATAGTGCAAAAAACCTAAGTCTGTCATTTCAAATTTCTTCTTAAGGATGGTTTTCACATGGTTTAAAATTTTTGAGTCACTACCAGTAAGGACAAGGTCATCAACATAAAGGACAAGGATTATGAGATGGCTTCCTGCTTTCTTGGTATAGACATTAGGATCAAAATGCCATCTAGAGAATCTAGTGTCAATAAGAAAGTTGTCCATTTTGGCATACCAAGCTCAGGGAGCTTGCTTAAGACCATAAAGAGATTTCTCAAGGCGACAAACAAGGCTAGAGTCATTTTTGACATAGCAAGGAGGTTGTTCCATGTAGATTTATTCTTACAAATCTCCATGGAAGAAGGCATATTTAACATATATCTGATGGACCTCCCATTTATGTGAGGCAACAAGGTCAAGAACAAGGCGAATGGAATTCATTTTGGCTACATGGGAAAATGTTTCATTATAGTCAGTTCCTTCAACTTGGGAAAATCCTTTGGCAACTAATCGAGCCTTTTGTCTTTCAACACTTCCATCTGATGAATACTTAGTTCTGTAGACCCATTTACATCTAACAAGTTTTCTTTCTTTTGGAAGAGATACAAGATCCCAAGTATCGTTTTCCATTAAAGAATGATACTCTTCATTCATTGTTGTATCCCAATCTGGATGTCTTGAATCTTCTACAAATGTATATGGATTATGAGTCTCTGAAACTTGAGACAAAAGAGAAGGGGCTCACCATAACTGTGAACGTGTCCGACGCTGATATGAAGGATCACCGACAAGATCCCCAGTTGCTTCTCACGTTTAACAAACCCATCTAGGAAGTGATGGAGCTGGTGTTGGTTCAGGTTCAAAGGAATCATCGTGAAGAAGGTAAGCAGGCGGAGGTTGATTTTTATCCTCACTATCATCATTTTAAGAAGAAACAAGAATATGAACAAAAGAAGGAATAAACACCGAAGATGGCATGCAGGTTGAAGAAGGCACAATCGCCGAATTAGGCTTGCAGGCCAAGAGATTTTCATCAAATTTAACATCTCTTCTAATAATAATATCATTACAATGTGGTTGAAGAAGTCTATAACCTTTGACATCTTCAGAATAACCAACAAATATACACTTCTCCCTTTTAGGCTGTAACGCTTTCCTTTTCTCATCAGTAATGTGAGCCCATGCTATACTGCCTAATACACGGAAGTGACTTACATCTGGTTTAATTTTAGTCCAAGCTTCTTTCAATGTTATATTTTAAGAGCCTTTGTGGGAGTGCGATTTACTATGTAATTTGCACAGTTGATGATTTTCTCCCAATACTTTAGACTTAATCCCTTAGATTGGATCATATAATTAGCCATTTATTTTAATGTGCAATTCTTTCTCTCAGCGACACCATTTTGTTGTGGTGTATATGGAACAATGTATTTCATTTGCATGCCCTGTGTAGTGCAGTAACTTGTAAAATTATTGTTCACATATTCACATTCATTATCTATTCTTAACCTTTGAATTTGATGTCCAAATTGATTTTCTACAAGGGCCTTGTAGGCCAAAAACTTGTCAAAAACTTTTCTCTTAGGTTTTAGGAAGTAAAACCAAGTATGTCTGGAAAAGTCATCAATGCAAGTTAATAAATGCTTGCACGTAGAAAAAGAAGGAGAAGAAAGTGGACCACACAAGTCACCGTGAACAAGCTGCAAAGGGCTCGAGGCGTGCCAAGAGGCACGTTTGTCAAAATTATCCCAATGATGTTTGCCGAGAACACAACTGGCACAAACACCGTCTCTGCATGAAACAAGGGGAAGACCAGTGACCATCTGTTGATTACATAGTTGCTGCAATGAGTGATAGTTTAGATGACCAAACCGCTCATGCCAAAGTTTGCTCAAGTCATCACTATGAGAAACAAAAACTAATGGAAAATATGATGACCCAAAGTTGTCAAACTTGTACAACCTGGTAATTCCAGTTACAAGAACATGCTTGGGATATTTTAGATCCTTGATTACAACTTGGTGAGGTGAAAACTCTATAGTTTTACCTTCACCTGAATGAGTGATTTGATACACTGATAGAAGGTTACAAGAAAGACTTGGAACACGTAATACATCATTGAAATGACCATTGTCTGCTTGAACTGTTCCAAATCCTACAACACTAGGAGATCTATCATCACCAACAAATATTTTATTGGTGTTACATTCATTTAGAGCAGAAAATATGTCTTTATCCTTAGCCATATGATAAGATGCTCCAGAATCACTAAGCCACTCATCAGAAGAAGAAGTAGAAGTTGCATTGAAGGAGAAACCAAAAGCATAAAGTGCAGGTCCATGAGAAGAAGAAGAAGAAGTAGAATCAATACTGATGTCATGCTTCTTCATCATTGCTTCTAAAGTTGCCATCTTATTGAAACATTTGGACTCATCATGACCATCTTGATCACAAAAGTTGAAATGTTTATCAATCTGCTTATTTTTAGATTTTGCTCGTTTGTCACCATTAGGAGTTGCAGTTGTCTGAGTGGGTTTGGGAACCTTATGTTGCTTATTGTTGTGGTGAGGATGTTTCTTCTTGGTATTCTTGGGTTTATCTTTTTTCTCGGGGACTAAGGCTTTGTTGGATGTACCTACAATGCTGATCACTCCAAGTTGTACAAGCTTATCTTGCTCTCTAATCAAAGAATCACAAAAGGACTCGAGAGTTTATTTTTGATAAGCTTTCCCTAGAGCCTCTCTCATGGCATAAAAGGTAGATACAAACATGAAATATGCACTACCTATCTTAGAAAGAATAATATATATGCAATGTTCTTCCTCCAACTTTATCTCACATTCTTCACATAAAATTTCGAGTGTTTTAAACTTAGATAGATAGTCTTCAATGCAAGAAAAAACATTTGGACTTAAATTCAGTATTTTATTTTCTAACTTATGTGCTTGAATAATATCGTGTTTACCAAACACAGATTCAAGCTTTTCCCAAGCTTCATCGAGGTCATCAATTTATTTAAGGTGGAACCTTAAATCATGAGAGATGGACATTTTGATCAGTCCACACGATTCATCACTCCTATTAGCCCATTTAACTTTCTTATCAGCATCAATGGGTTCTTTTTCCTTTCCCAAGGTAATCTGTTACAAGCCTTTACTTCTTAATAAATCCTCTATATTGGATTTTCATTGGAAGAAGTTGGTGCTGGTAAGCAAAATATTACTAGAAGAATCCATATTAAATATGTAGATAATATGGATTTAAAATCTGAAACTGATGATCCAGATGGAAAGATCTCAAAAAATTAGGCAGTTTTAAAAGAAAACGACACTGAAAACGGACCTCGGATGTGAAAATTATGTCATTTTAAAAAAAGACATAAACGATAACCAAAGGACCACGTGGTGGTGTAAGTTGCTTTATGAAGTGACCCACTTTTATAAAAATAAGTGGGGATCACTTTTACAATTAATTTACTTTATAAAAGAAAGGTGCATGCAAAGTAAATAACTCTAAAATAAAATATTAAAGCTACTTATAGTGATTCACTTTTATACTTGAAATAAAATACACTTTACAATGGAGCATGAACTTTTTAAAAAAAAGTAACAAAAAGAGAGACTTGAACTGAAGACCTCTTACTTAATAAGAAAAAATTTAAACAAGTGGGCTAGAAAAACATATTCTATTGTTTAGCAGGAGGATTGTTGTTGTTGTGGTTGTTGTTGTTGTTCTCATAAAAAACTCTTTTCACACAAGAAAAAATGTTTTCTTCTCGATGATAACAAGGGTTAGATCTCGGTTAGCTTTCCCGGAAAATGCATCTTTTCCTATCTGTTTATGATTTGTCAAGATCACACAGGGCGTGGGTCAAAGAGTATACACAAATCTAAAATAGTAATAACCCAGAAACAAACAATATAAAACCAAAATAAAACTGCAATAATACTCTGCAAAAATTTTAAAAGGGTGTATTCAGGCTTTATACCTCCGGATCTAGCTGAAATGGCCGTATCTTGGGAAAACATAAGCCTTTTCGAGTGAAACGAAAAGCGTTTCCGACTGAAACAAACACTTTAGACACAATGGAACAATCCTCTCAGCCCATAAATTTAGAAAAATGACAGAAAGTGGAGATGAGGCAACTCGGCTTCACAATCTCTATCTACAACAAAAGCATGTCTTCAAACATGCTCTGATACCATGTTTGAGAACACAGGTATTCCAATAGAGGATGAAAAAATTTAGTAACCACTCACACAACTAGATCAAAGATCAACACACCGATGTTTTGACGTGGTAAAACCCCTACAGGGAAACATCCATGACCCCAACCAACGCGACCACTTGGAGCAGTTTATTAATGCAAAAGAAAAAGATTACAAAGAGATTTTACAGGAGATTTTCTCATAATTGATCATCGAAAAATGATCCTCCATGCTCTTTAAATAGAAATAATGGACCAATTGGATGCTAAGCCACAAATCAACGACCGTTAAGATCGAGGAGAATATGAACTGTCGAATCACTCTATGTCAGGAACATATCGTGACTATCAGATTTCCTAACTACAAATGCATACTAATGCATACTAAAGAAACACACTAAGAAACACACTTTTACCTAATGACACATTAGACCAAGTAGATATTAAGTAACTCCTAAGTGTCTAAATATCCTAAATTTTTAGCACATTCTTCTAATGAATTCTAGTACACCTTTAAGAACCTCAACAAGCAATATCCAATATACTGGAATCGCTTCCAGAACTGCTTTTACTAGAACCAAATGACCCACTCTGGAGAGCCACTAGTTACACCACATATTTAACTTTTTTCTACTTTGGCAATCAACCACTACAAATCACATTTTTTGTATAGGTTTGGGTTCAGATAGAAACTCAAGTGCTTCAACCCATGATCTAGATCTATCAACTGGTACATAAGCAATTTAGTAAGATAATTATTTTCCTATTCAATTATACCTCATAGGGATATCGTATATTTTTCAAGCTTTATTATCATACATGTTGCCTTACAAAATAAATCCAATTTACCTTTGAACTTCTCAATTACCCATCTTGTGCCCTCACAAAAAATTAGGACATCATCTACAAACATTAGATGTGATATTATTGGCGCTTCCAATGTTTACACTTTGGGAAGTACCATTTTTGAATGCCTCTTTTATTAACCTACTTATCCCCTCAGTAATTAAAAGGAAAAATAAAGGGGACAAGGGACACCCATGTCCAAGACCTCTTCCTAGCCTGAAGAAAGGGGATGTTGCCACATTTATTCAAACATAAAAAGACATTGAAGTAATGCAACTCATCACCCATACAACAAACCAATGATAAAAACTCAAGTGCATAAGAGTAAGTCTAAGGTAAAACCAAATTACCCTATCATATGCTTTGGATATGTCCACTTTAACCACCATCGATCTTTGGTTCCTTAATTTTATTGAGTGAAGGATTTCTTGAGCTATCCCAACTACGTCATGTATTTGCCTTCCCTCTAAAACCCCAAACTTTTCTTCAGAGATTTGGTTTGATAGAAGACTTTTCAATCTTCTAACAATAACCTTTGAAATGATTTTATAGATGTAGTTGCATAAGGAGATTAGCTTGAATTTTGCAAAGGTTGTTGCATTATCATATTTAGGGATCAAAACTATAAAGGTTGTGTTGTAATCTCCAAGCATTTTACATGTGGTTCTTGTAGCCTTCGCCAACCTTCTCAATTCTTCTTCTATAAAATCATAACAACCTAAAAATAATTCCAGAGGAATGCCCTCTTGCCCTAAAATTTTTTCATTTTAAAAGATCTGTAAGATTTCATGCAATTCTTCTTTCCGAGCCTCCTTCATCAAGGGTTGATTGTCCTCATGATTGATATATCTTGGAAAGGATTTTGATAGTCTAATTACCTCTTGTTGATCTAAAAGACCGTTTCACGGTTTTTAAGATAACATCGTGAGGAAAAAATACCCCTGAGTTTTAAAAGAGGTGCTACTCTATGTTTATCTAAGAGATGTAGTTGATGTTCTTGGACTGGAATGTCAAATGGGAGAATGCTAAACAACAAAACCCAAATCCTTTATTGTTTTAATTTTTATATAAGAGGGTTCTTGATAACCATATTTCTCTTTGAGTCCAACACTTGCTTGGAAATTGACCAAGCAACTTCTTACTAGTAAAAAGATAAAGAAAGGTTTCAATATAAAAATAAATATATGTTCATCTTCATTATAACATCCCTTTAAAACACGTGCAAGTGGAAGATACACCCACATTTTCTCACAAGAAAAAGAGTGAAATGGGGTTGATCACTTCAGATAACTTTAAATGAGTATTGCATTTAAAACTAAAAAGAATATGATGAGCACACTCCAAAAATATCATACTCAGAAATCTCAAAGTCTGAGAAATCATTAAAGTTATGCCCCAAAACAATTCTCTGTGGAGTTCAATACATAAAATATATTTCACATCACAAAGCATTTCGGTAATTCGATTGATTAATGCTTAGAAATAAGGCCTACCAAACAAAAGAACTAATCCTCCATGAATCAATTAGACAAACCTAGCTTACATTATCAATAATATATATGGATGTAATATACTCCTATTGATATTTTAGGCGGAGGCCTAGAAGAATAAAAGAAAAACACAAAAAAAAACTCGACCTTGTGCTCAGTCTCAAACATACAAACACAAAGCCTTGAGAGAAATTGTGTAGCAAAAGAAGAAGTTAAAAAAGGAGATATGTATTTGCAGATGAGAAAGTTGGTTGCATACTGAAGGCTGTACAATGTTATTTTGATGATATAACTCTTTCTTTGATGGTTCTCTCCTCCATTTAAATCTTCTCCCAACACTTCTTTGAAAATGCTTTGCCCTAGTAGTTAGGGTTTCTGTTCTTCTAGAAGTTTCCCACGTGATTTTATTTTTGAAATAAAGAGTAGATCCTTTTAATCAACGCTTGATTAAAAATGTATCAATGAATTAGTTCATTGAAATTCGTTCCTCTGAGTGGGACCCTTTTCACCCTTTATAAAAGTTATTTAATAAACTTTTATTTCCAAAATTTGAAGTTGATTGCCTGAAAAACGTTGAGTGTATTTTAGTTTTCTGAGAATGATAAGTGACTTCTCAGCCATGGAAACCATTATATAAATAATATTCATTAATATAGATTTCCAAGAAGCGATCTGGAGCAATTTTTGGAGGTTTGGATCTCAACTTATAGTCTCAGGAAGTTGGGGTTCCAAATAGATTTCCTAGGAAGATATGAAAAGAGAGTTGATTGTTATTTTGATTTCTAGAAATATTATGTCCAATTCATCCATTGAAACATGTCCCATTTTCTTCCTTGTCAAATTACCTTTCCAACAAGGTCTTGTTTTCCCAAAACGGACATCGAGAACTTAATATATGAGCTTAGGAAGTTCAATTCTTAAGAGTCGTTGATCTGGTTAGTGGGTAAATCTTGTCCCTTGATTTGATTCTGCCTTTCTTAGTCAAAATTGCATTTGGTAAGGGAATAAATTGTTAAGAACCAAATATCAAAATAGCATAAAAACCTCATAATAAGTACTCCACGCCTTGACAAAGAGAGAAATTCAGATAATATGCCTCTTCGAGGGGGAAACCTCCTTATACATCACATCAATTCACAAATGAAAATGTCTCCTTGGTATATATAAGAGACTAGGAGGTACACTTTCAACTAATGGACCCGAGCCAACATTAATTAAATAACAATACTAATGTAATATTCCCCAATTAAGGGGTAATGTGCCACGATTTAGGGCTTAACATGCCCCTCCCCCTTCAGACAGGTGTTGTCCTCAATGCTTGAGTAGTTCTAGATGCTTCTGTATAAAAGACTCATCTTCCCACGTGGAATATTCAACAAGTAGTTTCTTCCACTTAATGAGATACTCTAAAATTGATCTATTCCTTAGCTGGAAATTTCTTATGTCAGAGATAGCTTCAGTGTCCAATATTATTTTTCATCCTCTTCAAGTTTTGGAAATATAGTTTGAACCAAGATCTTGTCACCTATAACCTTCTTTAAGCATGAAACATGGAAAACTGTGTGTACTCGCGAAGATGCAGGAAGTTCCAATTTGTATGCCAAATTACCAATCTTTTGCAACACCTTATAAGGGGCATAGTACTTTGGTGATAATTTATTATCCTTCTTAGCTCGCTTGAGGGAAATCTGTTTGTATGGTTATAGTCTTAAAATCACCCAATCCCCTACTTTAAATTTTCTTTCACTATGATACATATATGCTTGTTGTTTCATGTGATTATGTGTCATGGTCAGGTTTTCTTTTAAGAGTTGGAGAACTTGTTGTTGATGCTCAATGTGATCTTCCACTGCTTGAATCTTAGATTTTTCTTTTAGATAAGAAGTGATGGACGGTGGGTGATATCCATAAAGCGCCATAAATGGTGTCATTTTTGTTGTAGTATGAAAGGAATTGTTATACCACCATTCTGCCAAGGGTAACCACTTGAACCATTGTGTTTGTTTATTAGAGACTGTTGGCACATGGGCAGACCCATGGTTCAACACTACAATAGCGCACCAACAAATCCCTAACTATTGACCCTTTCGACAACACCTGCGAAGTAGATGAAGTCTCACCCGAGGTAGAGATAGGGGTGGTTGCAAGAATCAGGTGTCTGCAACCTTAGCTGGGACACATATATGTGATTATAATACTTAATACAACTCTTAGCTCCGTCGGTTCCTTAATATGTAATCACTGTTCACTTCGATGATACAACAGAGCTTCGCAACATTCACACTAATCTATAGTATTCAATCACTTAACATATACAAATGGATCAGAATGAGAACATCAAGCACTAAGCTCGACTATATAGATATGATCCGGATTATTTTCGGCACGAAATGAGAGCGGAGATATAATAAGGAAATGCACAGAGATATCGCAGATATTCAATGATATAACAGAAATGTATCAGAGATGCAACCATAAACACAGATATACAGTAATACACGATTTCTATTAATGAAAGAAATNNNCGCTAGAATGGTGGCAGCTTATCTCTGAGAAGAGATGTGACGGCTACTCGCATTCGCAAGAAGATGGTTACAATGAGGCTTTGAAGGTCCTTTTACAATAAATGGGAATGCCAAAAGTCCTAGACATCCAAAAACCTAACCCTAGGAGATGAAGCGCCAAAAGTCATGTGGGCCCCGTTTGGGTAAGTGAGTACATCAACTTCCCGGGGTCGTAACTTTTTCATACGATCTCCGTTTTAGGCGTGTGATAGCTCGTTGGAAAGGTATTGTCGAGGGGATTAATTTTGGGGGCTCAATCATGCCTTTGGATATAATTGAGAACCTCAATCTCAAAAAACCTTCATTTGGACCCTCAAATGGGCCCCGGAAGTTAAAACTTGCTAAAAATAGTAAATTGCCAAAATTGCTAGAAAGCCGTTTTGAGCCATTTGGAAAAGGTGGGTGGCCACTGATATCGACTTGGATCAAGATAAGATATAACATTCTCACATATAATAAGCACAAAGCATAAATAGATCTATCTAAACATATCAGAGCAATTAGCATATAACATATGAACACATCAAGACAAAGCACAAAACACATAACACAATGTTTACGTGGTTCACCCCCACCCTGGGGCTACATCCACCAAATCTTATTCTTTATTTGTCTTCGGTCAATTGGTTACAAGCACAAAGCCATCAAAACCCTTACTCCGCACAAGATAGAAGATCTGCGCAGCTCGTTAGATCCTTCTTCCTTGCGCTACAACACTAAGCTCTCCACAATATGCTACAAGGATCTGCACTTAGCTCTAAAAGTCTCTTACAGTCATGCACAAAGCACTTACAGACTCTACTCGCACTTAGCATACATTCACATCACATAGATGCACTATTCTCTCCCTTTCTTACATTGCCCATCCTTCTATTTATACATACAAAATAGGCCTAAACATGGGTAAACCCATGGGTCGACATCCCATTCTCGTTATATATTCCCAAAAAGGGGCCCAAAAGGGGGCCGAGATCCAGTGATCTCTGCTTTGTCTTGCGCTCCTCCTTCGACAGGATGTCGAAGTCTCAAAATAGGTCAACATGACCAAGAAACTCCCAAAACTTGGTCAAGGGTCAACATGCCCCCAACACTCACCTGTGACTCATCTCAAGTCACTCTGGTCTGATCAGTTCGGCTTCGAATGCCTCGAGCTTGGCCCGAGCTACTTTGACTTGCTGCTTTGTTGTGGCCTCTTGTTC
>JASDQU010104092.1:177289-191595 GCA_032191745.1 Picea mariana
ATTCAAACATAAAAAGGCATTGAAGTAATGCAACTCATCACCCATACAACAAACCAATGACAAAAACTCAAGTGTATAAGAGTAAGTCTAAGGTAAAACCAACTTACCCTATCATATGCTTTGGATATGTCCACTTTAACCACCATCGATCTTTGGTTCCTTAATTTTATTGAGTGAAGGATTTCTTGAGCTATCCCAACTACCCCATGTATTTGCCTTCCCTCTAAAACCCCAAACTTTTCTCCAGAGATTTGGTTTGATAGAAGACTTTTCAATCTTCTAACAATAACCTTTGAAATGATTTTATAGATGTAGTTGCATAAGGAGATTAGCTTGAATTTTGCAAAGGTTGTTGCATTATCATATTTAGGGATCAAAACTATGAAGGTTGTGTTGTAATCTCCAAGCATTTTACATGTGGTTCTTGTAGCCTTCGCCAACCTTTTTAATTCTTCTTCTATAAAATCATAACAACCTAAAAATAATTCCAGAGGAATGCCCTCTCGCCCTAAATTTTTTTCATTTTAAAAGCTCTGTAAGATTTCATGCAATTCTTCTTTCTGAGCCTCCTTCATCAAGGGTTGATTTTCCTCATGATTGATAGATCTAGGAAAGGATTTTGATAGTCTAATTACCTCTTGTTGATCTAAAAGACCATTTCACGGTTTTTAAGATAACATCGTTAGGAAAAAATACCCCTGAGTTTTAAAATAGGTGCTACTCTATGTTTATCTAAGAGATGTAGTTGATGTTCTTGGACTGGAATGTCAAATGGGAGAATGATTAACAACAAAACCCAAATCCTTTATTGTTTTAATTTTTATATAAGAGGGTTATTGATAACCATATTTCTCTTTGAGTCCAACACTTGCTTGGAAATGGACCAAGCAACTTCTTAATAGTAAAAAGATAAAGAAAGGTTTCAATATAAAAATAAATACATGTTCATGTTTCAGGATTAATCCGTAAGTGCGGATACAAACCGATCTCCCTAGATCCACCTGGATCTAGATCAAAACAGGACAGAATGATACTGTTTCCCTAGATTTTAACTATTGAATGAACTAGGAGGCAAGAATCATGAACTTACCGTATGATCGCTTCCTTGGGTCTTTGTTGTACCAATTTCGCTTCGATTCTCTTGCGCAGTCCAGACCAAGACAGTTCAAACCAATCGAAGTGAAAACAACTCAATATATTCAACAGTTAATCTATAAATATGATCAAGGAGTTATGTAATAAAGTGAAATCAACTTTATGGGAAAGGGAGACATTACTGTATTATATTGATAGAAAGCAAAACTTACAACCAGAGCCTTGATGTTGCAATCCTCCTTTCAATGGCTCCTAGGTCTGACACACACACTTGCTCATGCATGAAGAAAATCAACCACTTTTGATGACCTCGCTGGTTTCTCTAGCTGCTGTAGCATCAATCCTTCATACAATCTTCCACTAATTCTCCAATTAATATCTTGCTAGTTTGCTTCTAACCTTTTCCATGAGCATTCCCTTCAATATATAGGAGAGAACAGATTAGTTACTTGGATAGGAATGATCCCAAGATATCAGGAAAACCAGTACTTAGATAACCATTCGAATGCCAACTCATCCTTCTAGAAGATTCCCTTCTAGAAGGTTCGAGAATTTATCTTTTTCCTTCCTCTAGAAGATGTTCGCACCCTGATAGTTAGGTATAGTGCAAACTTCTCACACCCTAGCTTAATGCAGCCTACGAGAATCATGCATTCTCGCAGGCAAATATATAGGTAGCCTGCGAACCTCCCTTAAAAATATGATTTCTGGAAGCAGACAAAGGTAACTTTTCTCAAGAAAGTGTCTTAGTGAAGAGCCTGATTTTTCCATCATCATTACATCATCATGATGACCAAAACTGTGGATAACAGTTCATCTTCATTATAAAATCCCTTTAAAACACGTGCAAGTAGAAGATACACCCACATTTTCTCACAAGAAAAAGAGTGAAATGGGGTTGATCACTTTAGAGAACTTTAAATGAGTATTGCATTTAAAACTTAAAAGAATATGATGAGCACACTCCAAAAATATCATACTCAGAAATCTCAAAGTCTGAGAAATCATTAAAGTTATGCCCCGAAACAATTCTCTGTGGAGTTCAATACATAAAAGATATTTCACATTACAAAGCATTTTGGTAATTCGATTGATTAATGCTCAGAAATAAGGCCTACCAAACAAAAGAACTAATCCTCCATGAATCAATTAGACAAACCTAGCTTACATTATCAATAATATATATGGATGTAATATACTCCTATTGATATTTTAGGCAGAGGCCTAGAAGAATAAAAGAAAAACACAAAAAAAACTCGACCTTGTGCTCAGTCTCAAACATACAAACACAAAGCCTCGAGAGAAATTGTGTAGCAAAAGAAGAAGTAAAAAAAGGAGATATGTATTTGCAGATGAGAAATTTGGTTGCAGACTAAAGGCTGTACAATGTTATTTTGATGATATAACTCTTTCTTTGATGGTGCTCTCCTCCATTTAAATCTTCTCCCAACACTTCTTTGAAAATGCTTTGCCCTAGTAGTTAGGGTTTCTCTTCTTCTAGAAGTTTCCCACGTGCTTTTATTTTTGAAATAAAAAGTAGATCCTTTTAATCAACGCTTGATTAAAAATGTATTAATGGATTAGTTCATTGAAATTCGTTCCTCCGAGTGGGACCCTTTTCACCCTTTATCAAAGTTATTTAATAAACTTTTATTTCCAAAAAATTGTAAGTTGATTGCCTGAAAAACGTTGAGTGTATTTTAGTTTTCTGAGAATGATAAGTGACTTCTTATCCATGGAAACCATTATATAAATAATATTAATTAATATATATTTCCAAGAAGCGATCTTGAGCAATTTTTGGAGGTTTGGATCTCAACTTATAGCCTCGGGAAATCGGGGTTCCAAATAGATTTCCTAGGAAGATATGAAAAGAGAGTTGATTGTTATTTTGATTTAGAAATATTATGTCCAATTCATCCATTGAAACACGTCCCATTTTCTTCCTTGTCAAATTACCTTTCCAACAAGGTCTCGTTTTCCCAAAACGGACATCGGGAACTTAATATATGAGCTTAGGAAGTTCAATTCTTAAGAGTCGTTGATCTGGTTAGTGGGTAAATCTTGTCTCTTGATTTGATTCTGCCTTTCTTAGTCCAACTTGCATTTGGTAAGGGAATAAATTCTTAAGAACCAAATATCAAAATAGCATAAAAACCTCATAATAAGTACTCCACGCCTTGACAAAGAGAGAAATTCAGATAATATGCCTCTTCGAGGGGGAAACCTCCTTATACATCACATCAATTCACAAATGAAAATGTCTCCTTGGTATATATATAGGAGACTAGGAGGTACACTTTCAACTAATGGACCCAAGCCAACATTAATTAAATAACAATACTAATGTAATATTCCCCAATTAAGGGGTAATGTGCCACGATTTAGGGCTTAACATGCCCCTCCCCTTTAGACAAGTGTTGTCCTCAATGCTTGAGTAGTTCTAGATGCTTCTGTATAAAAGACTCATCTTCCCACGTGGAATATTCAACAAGTAGTTTCTTCCACTTAATGAGATACTCTGAAATTGATCTATTCCTTAGCTGGAAATTTCTTATGTCAGAGATAGCTTCAGTGTCCAATATTATTTTTCATCCTCTTCAAGTTTTGGAAATATAGTTTGAGCCAACATCTTGTCACCTATAACCTTCTTTAAGCATGAAACATGGAAAACTGTGTGTACTCACGAAGATGCAGGAAGTTCCAATTTGTATGCCAAAGTACCAATCTTTTGCAACACCTTATAAGGGGCATAGTACTTCGGTGATAATTTATTATCCTTCTTAGCTCGCTTGAGGGAAATCTGTTTGTATGGTTATAGTCTTAAAATCACCCAATCCCCCACTTTAAATTTTCTTTCACTATGATGCAGATATGCTTGTTGTTTCATGTGATTATGTGTCATGGTCAGGTTTTCCTTTAAGAGTTGGAGAACTTGTTGTTGATGCTCGATGTGATCTTCCACTACTTGAACCTTAGATTTTTCTTTTAGATAAGAAGTGATGGACGGTGGGTGATATCCATAAAGTGCCATAAATGGTGTCATTTTTGTTGTAGTATGAAAGGAATTGTTATACCACCATTCTGCCAAGGGTAACCACTTGAACCATTGTGTTTGTTTATTAAAGACTGTTGGCACATGGGCAGACCCAGGGTTCAACGCTACAACAACGCACCAACAAATCCCTAACTACCGGCCCTTTCGACAACACCTGCGTAGCAGATGAAATCTCACCCGAGGTAGAGGTAGGGTTGGTTGCAAGAATCAGGTGTCTGCAACCTTAGCTGGGACACAGATATGTGATTATAATACTTAATACAACTCTTAGCACCATCGGTTCCTTAATATGTAATCACTATTCACTTTGCTGATACAACAGAGCTTCGCAACATTCACACTAATCTACAGTATTCAAGCACTTAACATATACAAATGGATCATAATGAGAACATCAAACACTAAGCTTGACTATATAGATAAGATCTAACATTCTCACATATAATAAGCACAAAGCATAAATAGATCTATCTAAACATATCAGAGCACTTAGCATATAACATATGAACACATCAAGACAAAGCACAAAACACATAACACAATGTTTACGTGGTTCACCCCCACCCTGGGGCTACGTCCACCAACTCTTCTTCTTTATTTGTCTTCGGTCAATCGGTTACAAGCACAAAGCCATCAAAACCCTTACTCCACACAAGACAAAATATCTGCGCAGCTCGCTAGATCCTTCTTCCTTGCGCTACAACACTAAGCTCTCCACAATCTACTACAAGGATCTGCACTTAGCTCCGAAAGTATCTTACAGTCATGCACAAAGCACTTACAGACTCTACTCACACTTAGCATACATTCACATCACATAGATGCACTATTCTCTCCCCTTCTTACATTGCCTATCCTTCTATTTATACATACAAAATAGGCCTAAAAATGGGTAAACCCATGGGCCGACATCCCATTCTCATTATATATTCCCAAAAAGGGGCCCAAAAGGGGGCTGAGATCTAGTGATCTCTGCTTCATCTTGCGCTCCTCCTTCGACAGGTTGTCAAAGTCTCAAAATAGGTCAACATGACCAAGAAACTCCCAAAACTTGGTCAAGGGTCAACAACCCCCCAACATTCACCTGTGACTCGTCTCGAGTCACTCTGGTCTGATCAGTTCATCTTCGAATGCCTCGAGCTTGGCCCAAGCTCCTTCGACTTGCTGCTTTGTTGTGGCCTCTTGTTCGGTGAACTCCTGGATTACTGCGTCGTTCACTGGCCCTTCTAGTGGCTAATCTGCTGCGGTGATGACCTGTTCTATCTCTGCTCCTTGGCTTTCAACTTCTGTAAACAACTGGCATGCCTTATATTTCACAGGTTGAAGCCATTGAGTGACTTACATCACTTTGATTTGAAGCATAAGGATTTGCTGCTGAGCTGTGCATTGTTCTTGAGACCTCTTCATCCTTTCTACAACTGATAGGGCCTTCAACTGCACCTGTAGTATATCTGCATGCTGCTTTGCTTCCTGGAGTTGTGACTCCAGTGTCTGTAACTCTGGGTTCTCAGTGAGGTTCTCGTATGTTTGGGCAATTTAGTTACTCAGCTGCTTGCACTCCAAGGCAAGAGCTTTTAATCTGTTAATTGCACTGTGGGCAGTTGCTTCTCATTGGTCCCTTACGTCTTGAGGAGTATCGGGCACGATGCAGAGCTCCAACTCTGCTATGGACTGTTGGAGCTACTAGATTAATTCTTCGAGTTGTGCCACTTGCTGTGGAACTCTCTCTTTGACCTTTACTTCGATGATTTTCACAGAGCAAAGTGCTCTGTGAATCGTTTCCTTAACTTCGAGTTGCTCGGCGAGCAACTGTTCCTTGCTTTGCTGTAACTGTGCTTTTTCTTCATCCCACTGCGCTTGAAGAGCTAGATTTTTCTGTTCTGTAGCACTGCTTTGTTGCTCAAGGTCTTTCTGTACTTGTGCTAAAGCCTGGGTGGCTTGTGCTATCTCTTCCCGAGCTCGTTGAAGGTGAGCTTCGACTGTATCAACAATGCAATGTAGTTGAGCGGGCTCATCACCTAGTTCTGCTGTTCGTACTGACAACGACGTGGTGGAAATGATGCGGCTGGACTGTAATGACTGCTGCACCCCTTGGATCTCGTCCTTAATTTGACTAAACACCTCCTCCTTCTTATCTTCTTACTTCTCTGCTATCTCCAACGAAGCATTGTTCAGTGCTGTGACGATGAATTCGAAGTCGTCTGAGGTGAGGGTGGTCTCAAATTTGGTCCTGGTTGCTTTCATTTTTTTTCTTGAAGAAGGTTTCAGAGGAGAAACCTTCCTTTTCTTTTAGGGGTCCTCCTTGTCTCAAGGTGGTGTAACCTGACCTTTCTTCGGTTCAAATTCTGCGCCATCTATCTCTCCTCCATCTCCTTGCTCTACTGAGATGGAAGCGGTCTTCATGGATGCGTTGTCTAAATCATGGACATCTTCGGTCTTCTTTATCTTGGTAGGTCCGAGTATATCCGTCACAGTTTATGGATTATCAACATCGAACATCTCTGTAGGGTCCACTGAAACAAGGAGGTCCGCCGACCATTCCTTAGTAATCTCTTCCAAGTCATCCTTCGTCAACTTGTAGTAAGACTGCAACTGTTGTTTATGCTCATTAGCGCGCGTTGTGATATAGATGAAATGGCGGTCCACGCTGAATTTCATGAAGGGCCTGAACCTGTGGAGAGTGTTTTGGGTTATACGAGGTGCAGACTGGATGGCTACCTTCAACTAGTTGTAATAAGTATGGAAGACAACATTTGATTGCCACTGCTTGTTCATGTCGTTCGAGTACCATAATGTACTGAACTTTGCGGCCAGAGGTTCAAATGGCTTGATGTCTGGGAAGGTCGCACCTTCTGACATCTCCCATGCAATAAAAGTGATCAAGATGAGAAGCCAGCTGAAGTGGAACTCATATCCTTGATCTTGTGCTTCCCTGCAGTCCAATTCTAGCTGGTTTACGAGGTACTTCACCCAATTCATTTGTAGGTCCTCTCCGCACTTCCCTGCGAGGTCGACTACAAATCCAGTCACTTGGGAGGGTCGATTCTTGCGAACTAAATTCCATGCGATCAATTGATAGGCTAGGCACACTATGCCTCTCTAGATAGAGGCTACCTTGTAGCCTTGCATTCCCTTCTCAACATCCCCGTAGGTGTCTTTAATCTTCTGCACAAGAGCGCGATCCATGGTTTTTCCAAGGTAGAAATCTTGTGGGTCAGGGCCTTGCATGCTCAGCCCTGTGATCCGATTAATCAACGTCAGATCCAGTGTGATATGATGATTCAACCATAAATATCCTCCATGGTATCAGGACAATAGTAACTTGATGCATGTGTTCACTTCTTGGTGCCTTCTGAAGTGTGGGATCTTCATAACGTTGAGGAGGGTGGACTGCGTGAGGTTATGGGTCCATGACTGGGGTATGATCTTCGAGTTCTTTCCCTTGGTTCTGGTCAGATACTTGTGCGGGGCAAGCATGTTATACAACTTCTTGTCGTCGAGGTTGAAGTCGCTAAACTTCAACGCTGCGATCTTATCTTGGTCTGCTTGCACTGCGCATATCCCCTTCAGGAGGTACGCAATGACCAATTCATATTCAAAGTCTCTGGGCACACTGTCTTAGTTTATCACGTCGCTCAGAGGTGGTAGATAGGCAGGTAGAATGCTCATAATCAACTTAGCATTCGCTAAGTCATCCTTGTGTTTAGTTCACCTTTCACAGGTATCCTTCCAAACATTTGTTCACTATCTCAGTTTGTCCATCATATTGAGGATGATAATATGAGCTATGGGCCAATTGAGTGCCCAAACAAGAAAATAATTCTGTTAAAAAATGTCCAGTGAAGATGGGATCTCTGTCACTTACAATAATCTTTGGGCTTCCATGTAGCTTTTGAATTGTCTCCATGAATTCGGTAGCAACTGTACTGGCTTTGAAAGGATGCGAGAGTGCAAAAAAGTGTGTGTACTTGGTAAGTCTATCAACAATTCCACGATGACACTCTTTCCTTCAAACTTCGGTAACCCTGTGATGAAATCCATGGAAACCTCCTCCCAGTGCTGACTTGGAATTGATAATGGTTTTAAAAGACCCGGGGTCTTGATTGTTTCCACCTTAATTTGTTGGCAAACCAAACATTCTGCCACAAACCTTTGAACATCAGTTTTAAAGCCACCCCAAAAAAATTCCTGCTTGACCCTGTGATAGTTTTTCAAAAATCTTGAGTGCCCTCCTACCAGAGAGGTGTGCAATTCCAAAAGTAGGTTTTGTTTGAGTTGGGATTTGTTACATAAATATAAGCAATCTTTGTACCATAGTGAATTATTTTTCCATGTAAATGTATCAGATGCACCAGAATCCTGCTGCAACCTTTGAAGGAGAGTCCACACTTGTTCGTCATTCTTCCATTCATCCCTTGCTTCTGTTATCCAATCGGGTTGGATGATAGAGATAGTATAGAGAAATGCATGAACATCTTCATTCTTTTTTGAGAGTGCACCTGCCACAAAATTTTGCTTCCCTTTTCTGTACATGATTTCAAAGTCATAACCCAACATCTTGGTCACCCATTTTTGTTTCTCTTATGAAGATAGTATTTGTTCCAAGAAGTATTTAAGACTGTCATGATCTGTTTTGATCTTGAAGTGCCTACCTATTAGGTAAGGGCAGCATTGCTTCAATTCATGTAGTATTTACATCATTTCCTTCTCATAAATGGGTTTGTATAAGTCCTTTCCAATAAGTGGCCGACTTTCAAAATCAAGGGGCCTTCCTTCTTGTATTAGAACAAAATCAATGCCATTTCTCAAGGAATCACATTCCACAATAAAGGTTTTTGTGAAGTCTGGTGTGGTGAAGATAAGAGATTTGAACATTGCCTCTTTAAGTTGTTCAAAATATTGAGTTGCCTCTAGAGTCCATGAAAATGCATCCTTCTTATTTAGTGCAGTTAAAGGTGTTGATATTCTTCCATAGTTCCGAACAAACTTGCGGTAGTAACCTGTCAAACCGCAAAATCCTCTAAGATTCTTCAATGTTTTGGGAATCGACCAGTCCATCATGGCTTTAATCTTATTAGGGTATACTTTGACACCTTCATGCGATACAATATGACCCAAATAATCTACCTCCTTCACCGCAAAGAAACATTTGGATGGTTTGGCATATAACTGTTTCTCCTTTTGTAGCTGTAACACCTTGTAAACCTGTCAACATGTCGAACACGATCTTCCCAAGAATTGCTATAGATTAGTATATCATCAAAAAATACTAACACAAATATTCGAAGGAAGGTATTGAAAATGGAATTCATCAACCCTTGGAATGTGGAAGGTGCATTCATAAGGCCAAAAGGCATGACCAAAAATTCACAATGGCCTTCATGAGTTCTGAATGTTGTTTTTGGGATATTTTCTTCCTTCATTCTAATCTAATGATACCCTGAACGAAGATCCAACTTTGTGAAGTATATTGCTCAATGTAGTTCATCTAAGAATTCATCAATGACGGGAATGAGAATCTTATCTTTAATGGTGATCTTGTTGAGCTCTCTATAATCTGGACACATATGCCATGAGCCCTCTTTCTTGAGTACCATTACAACCGGTGCAGAGTAAGAACTTTGGATAGGCTTAATAATGCCAATCTTTACCATTTCTTCAATGAAATGCTCAATTTCACTCTTCTAGGCATAAGGGTATATGTAAAGCCTGATGTTAGGAGGAACACTCCCATGAATTAAGTGAATAACATGATCATGATTGCAAGTGGGTGGAATACCTCTAGGAATATCTTCAAATAATTTGGAATGCTTATCAATGATCCCTTGGAGATCTAGGGGAATATATGGCTTAAATGTTTGAACATCTAGTGAGAATAGTTGTACAATTACACCCTGATGCCCCTTTTTCAATAATTTTGTCATGCCATTAGAGCTTAACACCTTACTAGGTTTCCTTATGATACCCCTTAACTCAAATTCCTTTCTTTCCAATGAAAATTTCATGAAAATTAAAAGCTAGTGTTCCCAATGATTGTAACCATTGGACCCCTAGTATGAAATTAACACCACCCATGGGTATAGCAATCATTGAACTATTCATTACATATTCCCCCATAGTAATATTGATCTTATGGAATTTTCCTGAGCAATTGATAGTTCCTCCATTTGAAATCATTACTTGAAACTTTGGCACTGGATATATAAATCAATTGAGAGTTTTGGCTAATTTACAGTGAATGAAATTATGGGTACTACCATAATCAATTAGCACTATTACCTTTTTCTTTTTGATATATCCTTCGATATTGAGGGTTTGAGGAGTGATAATTCTAGCCAATGCATGACATGATATGGTCAGAGTCATCTCTTTAGAAGAAGTCTCTTCTACATATTCATCTTGAGATGGTTCTTATTCTTCTTCCTCTTCACAATCTATGTAAAATAATTTCTTCTCACCACACTTATGTCCCTTACTGTATTTTATGTCACAATTAAATCATAAACCTTTTGCTTTTCTTTCTTGCAATTGTTGAGGTGTCAACCTTGTAGGTTGAGGTGGTTTAGAAGAAGGAACATTATTCTCTCGATAGATGTCAGGAGTGGTCCTTATAGTAGCCATAGCTAGATTTTTACTTTCAACATTTCTCACCACCTTGAATGCATTCTCCAATGATTTAGGTTCCCAAAGGTGAACCTCATGTTGAATGTTATCCTTTAAAGTTCCTATGAAGACATCAATCAGGTGCTCATATGGAATATCCATTACCTTTATATTCAATCTTTGGAAGTTCCCAATGTGCTCCGCAACTGAACCCTTGTTGGCACAAGGGAAGACCTAGGGTTCAACTCCAAGAGTGCACCAACAAGCCCTAACTACTGGCCTTTTCGGCTACACCTGCGAAGCAGATGTAGTCTTACCCGAAGAAACTATGGGGGGGTTGCAGGACAGAGATGTCTACAACCAAAGGAATGATCAAGTGGATCCAATACTAGAACAATACATCATGCATATATCACTTATCAACTTAGATCTATTCCACACATCTTATTAGATCTACCACAATAATGCAATAGCAATAAAGCAACAATAAAGAAGAGAACACCCATCACACATACAACACAAGATATATGTGGTTCACCCTCTCTCTAAGGCTACGTCCACAGAACTGTGCTTTATAATGTATTAAGATGAAGCATACTATTCTTGTCTGCGCTCTTAGCTAACATATCTCTTTCTTCTTATCTCTTTCTCTTCCCTCCCTGTGCACCCAACTACAGGGTTGATCTTCGCACCCAGCTGAAGATCTTACAATACAGAAGGATCTCGTACTCAACACTTCTCTCTCACATAATATTACTCACTCGATCACACAATGACAAGGACAACAACATAACACCAACTAGATTGAACCTATTTCCCTCATGTAGGTTCTTATTTATACATTACAATCACTCATAGACATCCTTAGGCCGAAACCTAGGTTTCAAAACCCTATATACCAAAACCCTAGGTGTCTGAAACCCTAGGTCAACTTGAGTCACGTTTTCAGGGCTTCACCAACCTAGCTTTCCTTCCTTCTCACGCAGTGCTCCAAAGCATCTAATGGTGGCTTTTTCTTCTTGTTGAGTTGTCCACGATGCTTCTTTCTTGTTGATCTGTCATCCTTGATCTCATTGTCCAACGAATTTCTTTCTCGGACTTCGCTCCACCTTTTCTTCTCTTTGCTCACTTCGACCTAGTAACAATCATTATGTCTTCCGCGAAGTTTGCATTTTTCCTTTTATCCCTTGTTATTTGCTTACTTCCATAACCAAGGGCCAATAGGCCCCCAACACTCACCTGTGACTCGTCCCGAGGAACTTCAGATATGACGCTTCTGTTTTACTTTGACTTCAGACTGCATAGTGCAGCCTCTCCCTTCTGTTCTAGGCCTCCTCTCCTTCGTTGTGCAAACTGTCTTTTCTGTGTTTGGTACCCAGTTTAAACTGCACCTAGTACCTAGACCCTTTTCCTTATGCTTTTACTCAGAGATGCGAGGCAACTGGTTGTCATAGTACAAGTTCAGCCAACTCCCGTTCACTAATCCTTCCTTCCATTCTCCCTTCAAAGTCTTCAACTGCGCAACTCCTCCTTCTGTAACATAGGCGATCTCATATGGCCCAAGCCAATGCATTCTGAACTTCCCAGGATGTTTGATGAACTTACTGTCATATACTAGTACTAGATCAACTTTCTTGAATGCCTTCTTCTTGATGTGCCTGTCATGGTAGGCCTTCTCTCTTTCCTTCTATACTTGCTGATGGAATCCTGCAAGAAATCTGTCTTCTTTGAGTTCGATCAACTGCGCGAGACTCTCTTGAACAACACCAGTGTCATCCATATCTTTAAAGGCAACAATTCTTAAGCTTGGAACCAATTATTCCATTGGAACAACGACTTCGAGACCATGAACCAACTTGAAGGGGGTCTGCATTTTTAAATTTTTACAAGTGGTTCTATAGGCCCAAAGTACTACTAGTACTCTTAAGTCCCAACATCCCGGTTCACACTGGAAATCTTCATCAGTACTGTCTCAAAGATCTTATTGAATGCTTCCACTGTCCCATTTGCTTGTGGATGGTAAAGCGTGCTCTTCTGATGGTGAACTGCAAATTCCTCAGTCAGGGATTTAATTGTTTTATTTATGAAATGTGCGCCTTGATCACTCATAAGGATCTTTGGGCATCCAAACTTGGTTATGATGCCATAAAATATGAAGCATGTAGCTGTAGTTGCACTACAGTCCTTAACTGCTCTTGCTTCGTCCCATCTGGTCAAGTACTCTGTCGCAATAATTATGTACCTTGATCCTGTGCGCTTTCCTGGTGGGTTTATAGGTCCTACGAAGTCAATGGCCCATTTCTCAAATGCTTGTAGGGTCAACTGAGGTGCTAGTGGAATTTCATCCCTTCTGGAAGGTTTCCCAACTCTTTGGCATACATTGCAGGCTCTATAATAGTCTTTAGCATCTTTGTGTAAGGTAGGCCACCAAAGGCCAGCTCTAAGAACCTTTTGCGAAGTTGCTTTCCCTGCGTAATGTTTTCCTGCGATGACTTCATGAGATTTCAAGAGGATCATCCGTCGTTCTTCCTCCATAATAGATGTTCTCAATATCTCATCAAGTCCCATCTTGTATAGCTGTCCAACTATAAGTGAAAAGTTAGTAGCGTGCACTACTAGCTATTTCTTCTGAGGAATTGTATACTCCCTAGGTGTCATTCCTGTTGACAGGAACTGGACTATTTCTGTGAAGTGGTCATCATATTTCTAATGGCCAGTAACTATGCATCCGACAATGTATCCTCCAAACTAGTTGGCTCTTCTCCATGTTCCAACCTCGACAAGTGGTCATGACCTTTGTTCATTCTTCCCGGTTTTACTATGATTTCAAAGTCATATTCCTGAAATAGCAGAAGCCATCTGCATATTCTCCCCCCCAACACTAGCTTGTTGACTAGGTATTTCAGCATGGAGTGATATGTAAACATTTTAAAGTGTCCTCCCAACAAGTAGTGGTGAAATTTATGTAGCGCATACACCATGGCTAACCCCTGTCTCTCGGTAGTGGTGTAATTGATCTCAACAGTTGATAGCTTTCTACTGGAAAAGGCTAAGAGATGGTCAATATATCCTTCCCTAGGTTGTGCTAAGACTGCTCCTAAGGAAATAGAAGACACATCGACATGCACATGAAACTCCTTGCTCCAATCTGGAAAAACCAGAATAGGCGCAGTAACCATTTTCTGTTTCAGTGTGTCGAAGCTCTACTGGTACTCTTCTATCCAACTAAACTGACAATATTTCTTCAAAGCTTCTCCATTGGTGCTGTAATTTGGGCATATCCTTTAATGAACTTCCTACAATATCCTATGTGTCCCAACACAGTGCACAACTGTTTGACTGAAGTAGGAGGGGGTAGATAAACTATAATGGCAATTTTAGATGGATCGACCAGCAATCCCTGCTTGCATACAATATGATCTAACAACACTCTAAATGGTGAGAAGAAGATACATTTCTTCAGATTCAAGGCAATTTGACACTGCTTTCATTTGTCCAACATTAGCCTTAGACATTCAATATGATTTTTCAATAAACTAAAAATAGTTCA
>JASDQU010104092.1:192024-204162 GCA_032191745.1 Picea mariana
TATTTCACAGGTTGAAGCCATTGAGTGACTTACATTACTTTTATTTGAAGCATAAGGATCTGCTGCTAAGTTGTGCGTTGTTCTTGAGACCTCTTTATCCTTTCTACAACTGATAGGGCCTTCAGCTGCACCTGTAGTGTATCTGCGTGATTCTTTGCTTCCTGAAGCTACGACTCCAGTGTCTGTAACTCTGGGTTCTCAGTGAGGTTCTCGTATGTTTGGGTGATTTAGTTACTCAGCTGCTTGCGCTCCAAGGCAAGAGATTTTAATCTGTCAATTGCACTGCGGGCAGTTGCTTCTCGTTGGTCCCTTACGTCTTGAGGAGTATCGGGCACGATGCAGAGCTTCAAGTCTGCTATGTGCTGTTGGAGATACTAGATTAATTCTTCGAGTTGCACCACCTACTGTGGAACTCTCTCTTCGACCTTTACTTTGATGATTGTCACAAAGCAAAGTGATCTGTGAATCGTTTCCTTAACTTCGAGTTGCTCGATGAGCAACTGTTCCTTGCTTTGCTGTAACTGTGCTTTTTCTTCATCCCACTGCCCTTGAAGAGCAAGCTTTTTCTGTTCTGTAGCACTGCTTTGTTGCTCAAGGTCTTTCTGTACTTGTGCTAAATCCTGGGTGGCTTGTGTTGTCTCTTCCTGAGCTCGTCGAAGGTGAGCTTTGACTGTATTAGCAATGCGATGTAGTTGAGCAGGCTCATCACCTAGTTCTGATGTTCGTACTGATAGTGGCGTGGTGGAAACAATGTTGCTGTACTGTAATGCCTGCTGCACCCCTTGGAGCTCATCCTTAATTCGACTGAACACCTTCTCCTGCTTAGCTTCTTACTTCTCTTCTATCTCCAATGAAGCATTGTTCAGTGCTGTGACGATGAAGTCGAAGTCGTCTGAGGTGAGGGTGGTCTCAAATTTGGTCCTGGTTGCTTTCATTTTCTTCCTTGAAGAAGGTTTCAGAGGGGAAACCTTCCTTTTCTTTGTGGGGTCCTCCTCGTCTCTAGGTGGTGTAACCTCTCATTTCTCCAGTTCAAATTCTGTGCCATCTATCTCTCTGCCATCTCCTCCTTGCTCTACTGAGATGGAAGCGGTCTTCACGAATGCGCTGTCTAAATCATGGACATCTTTGGTCTTCTTTATCTTTCTAGGTTAGAGTATATTCGTCACATTTTATGGACTGTCAACATCAAACATCTCTGTAGGGTCCACTGGAATAAGGAGGTTCGCTAACCATTCCTTAGTAATCTCTTCCAAGTCATCCTCCGTCAACTTGTAGTACGACTACAACTGTTGTTTATGCTCATCAACGCGCGCTGTGATATAGATGAAATGGCGGTCCGCGCTGAATTTCATGAAGGGCCTGAAGCTGTGGAGAGTGTTTTGGGTTGTACAAGGCATAGACTGGATGGCTACCTTCAACTGGTTGTAATAAGTATGGAAGACAACATTTGATTGCCACTGCTTGTTCATGTCATTCGAGTACCATAATGTACTGAACTTCACGGCCAGAGGTTCAAACGGCTTGATGTCTGGGAAGGTCGCACCTTCTGACATCTCCCATGCGATCAAGATGAGAAGCCAACTGAAGTGGAACTCATATCCTTGATCTTGTGCTTCCCTACAGTCCAATTCTAGCTGGTTTACGAGGTACTTTGCCCAATTCATTTGTAGGCCCTCTGTGCACTTCCCTGCGAGGTCGACTACAAATCCAGTCACTTGGGTGGGTCGGTTCTTGCGAACTAAATTACCTGCGATCAATTGATAGGCTAGGCGCACTGCACCTCTCTGGATAGAGGCTACCTTGTAGCCTTGCATTCCCTTCTCAACATCCCCGTAGGTGTCTTTAATATTCTGTGCAAGAGCGTGATCCATGGTTTTTCTAGGGTAGAAATCCTGTGGGTCAGGGCCTTTCATGCGAAGCCCTGTGATCCGATTAATCAACGTCAGATCCAGTGTGATATGACAATTCAACCATAAATATCCTCCATGGTATCAGGACAACAGTAACTTGACGCATGCGTTCACTTCTTGGTGCCTTCTGAAGTGCGGGATCTTCATAACGTTGAGGAGGGTGGACTACGTGAGGTTATGGGTCCATGACTGGGGTATGATCTTCGAGTTCTTTCCCTTGGTTTTGGTCAGATACTTGTGTAGGGAAAGCATGTTATAAAACTTTTTACTGTCGAGGTTGAAGTCGCTAAACTTCAACGCTGCGATCTTATCTTGGTCTGCGCGCACTACGCGTATCCCCTTCGGGAGGTACGCAGCGACCAATTCATATTCAAAGTCTCTGGGCACACTATCTCGGTTTATCGCACCACTCAGAGGTGGTAGATAGGCAGGTAGAATGCTCAAAATCAACTTAGCATTCGCTAAGTCATCCTTGTGTTTAGTTCACCTTTCACAGGTATCCTTCCAGACATTTGTTCACTATCTCAGTTTGTCCATCATATTGAGGATGATAATATGAGCTATGAGCCAATTGAGTGCCCAAACAAGAAAATAATTCTGTTCAAAAATGTCCAGTGAAGATGGGATCTCTGTCACTTACAATAATCTTTGGGCTTCCATGTAGCTTTTGAATTGTCTCCATGAATTCGGTAGAAACTGTAATGGCTTTGAAAGGACGCGAGAGTGAAAAAAAGTGTATGTACTTGGTAAGTCTATTAACAATGCCATGATGACACTCTTTCCTTTAGACTTCGGTAACCCTGTGATGAAATCCATGGAAACCTCCTCCCAGTGCTGACTTGGAATTGATAATGGTTTTAAAAGACCCGGGGTCTTGATTGTTTCCACCTTAATTTGTTGGCGAACCAAACATTCTGCCACAAACCTTTGAACATCAGTTTTAAAGCCACCCCAAAAAAATTCCCGCTTGACCCTGTGATAGTTTTTCAAAAATCTTGAGTGCCCTCCTACCAGAGAGGTGTGCAATTCCAAAAGTAGATTTTGTTTGAGTTGGGATTTGTTACATAAATATAAGCGATCTTTGTACCATAGTGAATTATTTTTCCATGTAAATGTATCAAATGCACCAGAATCCTGCTACAACCTTTGAAGGAGAGTCCACACTTGTTTGTCATTCTTCCATTCATCCCTTGCTTCTGTTATCCAATCGGGTTGGATGATAGAGATAGTATAGAGAAATGCCTCAACATCTTCATCCTTTTTTGACAGTGCATTTGCCACAAAATTTTGCTTCCCTTTTTTGTACATGATTTCAAAGTCATAACCCAACATCTTGGTCACCCATTTTTGTTTCTCTTCTGAAGATAGTATTTGTTCCAAGAAGTATTTAAGACTGTCATGATCTGTTTTGACCTTGAAGTGCCTACCTATTAGGTAAGGGCAGCATTGCTCCAATTCATGTAGTATTTCCATCATTTCCTTCTCATAAATGGGTTTGTATAAGTCCTTTCCACTAAGTGGCCGAGTTTCAAAATCAAGGGGCCTTCCTTCTTGTATTAGAACAACACCAATGCCATTTCTCAAGGCATCACATTCCACAATAAAGGTTTTTGTGAAGTCTGGGGTGGTGAAGACAAGAGATTTTCACATTGCCTCTTTAAGTTGTTCAAAATATTGAGTTGCCTCTAGAGTCCATGAAAATGCATCCTTCTTATTTAATGCAGTTAAAAGTGTTGACATTCTTCCATAGTTTCGAACAAACTTGCAGTAGTAACCTGTCAAACCCCAAGATCCTCTAAGATTCTTCAATGTTTTGGGAATCAACCAGTCCATCATGGCTTTAATATTATTAGGGTCTACCTTGACACCTTCATGCGATACAATATGAACCAAATAATCTACCTCCTTCACCGCAAAGAAACATTTGGATGGTTTGGCATATAACTGTTTCTCCTTTTGTAGCTATAACACCCTGCAAACCTGTCAACATGTCGAACATGATCTTCCCAAGAATTTCTATAGATTAGTATATCATCAAAAAATACTAACACAAATATTCGAAGGAAGGTATTGAAAATGGAATTCATCAACCCTTGGAATGTGGAAGGTGCATTCATAAGGCCAAAAGGCATGACCAAAAATTCACAATGGCCTTCGTGAGTTCTGAATGTTGTTTTTGGGATATCTTCTTCCTTCATTCTAATCTAATGATACGCTAAACGAAGATCCAACTTTGTGAAGTATATTTCTCAATGTAGTTCATCTAAGAATTCATCAATGACGGGAATGAGAAACTTATCTTTAATGGTGATCTTGTTGAGCTCTCTATAATCTGGACACATATGCCATGAGCCCTCTTTCTTGAGTACCATTACAACCAATGCAAAGTAAGAACTTTGGATAGGCTTAATAATGCCAATCTTTACCATTTCTTCAACGAAACGCTCAATTTCACTCTTCTAGGCATAAGGGTATATGTAAAGCCTGATGTTAGGAGGAACACTCCCATGAATAGAGTGAATAACATGATCATGATTGCAAGTGGGTGGAATACCTCTAGGAATATCTTCAAATAATTTGGAATGCTTATCAATGATCCCTTGGAGATCTAGGGGAATATATGGCTTAAATGTTTGAACATCTAGTGAGAATAGTTGTACAATTACACCTTGATGACCCTTTTTCAATAATTTTGTCATGCCATTAGAGCTTAACACCTTACTCGGTTTCCTTATGATACCCCTTAACTCAAATTCCTTTCCTTCCAATGAAAATTTCATGAAAATTAAAAGCCAGTGTTCCCAATGATTGTAACCATTGGACCCCTAGTACGAAATCAACACCACCCATGGGTATAGCAATCATTGAACTATTCATTACATATTCCCCCATAGTAATATTGATCTTATGGCATTTTTCTGAGCAATTGATAATTCCTCCATTTGAAATCATTACTTGAAACTCTGGCACTAGATATATAAATCAATTGAGAGTTTTGGCTAATTTACAGTGAATGAAATTATGGGTACTACCATAATAAATTAGCACTATTACCTTTTTCTTTTTGATATATCCTTCGATATTGAGGGTTTGAGGAGTGATAATTCTAGCCAATGCATGACATGATATGGTCAGAGTCATCTCTTTAGAAGAAGTCTCTTCTACATATTCATCTTGAGATGGTTCTTATGCTTGTTCTTGTTCTTCTTCCTCTTCACAATCTATGTAAAATAATTTCTTCTCACCACACTTATGTCCCTTACTGCACTTGATTTCACAATTAAATCATAAACCTTTTTCTTTTCTTTCCTGCAATTGTTGAGGTGTCAACCTTGTAGGTTGAGGTGGTTTAGAAGAAGGAACATTATTCTCTCGATAAATGTCAGGAGTGGTCCTTATAGTAGCCATAGCCAGATTTTTACTTTCAACATTTCTCACCACCTTGAATGCATTCTCCAATGATTTGGGTTCCCAAAGGTGAACCTCATGTTGAATGTTATCCTTTAAAGTTCTTATGAAGACATCAATCAAGTGCTCATATGGAATATCCGTTACCTTTATATTCAATCTTTGGAAGTTCCCAATGTGCTCCGCAACTGAACCCTTGTTGGCACAAGGGAAGACCTAGGGTTCAACTCCAAGAGTGCACCAACAAGCCCTAACTACTGGCCCTTTCAGCTACACCTGCGAAGCAGATGCAGTCTTACTCGAAGCAACTATGGGGGGGTTGCAGGAAAGAGATGTCTACAACCAAGGGAATGATCTAGTGGATCTAATACTAGAACAATACATCATGCATATATCACTTATCAGCTTAGATCTATTCCACACATCTTATCAGATCTACCACAGTAATGCAATAGCAATAAAGCAACAATAAAGAAGAGAACACCCATCACACATACAACACAAGATATTCGTGGTTCACCCTCTCTCTAAGGCTACGTCCACAGAACTGTGCTTTATAATGTATTAAGATGAAGCATACTATTCTTGTCTGTGCTCTTAGCTAACATATCTCTTTCTTCTTCTCTCTTTCTCTTCCCTCCCTGTGCACCCAACTACAGGGTTGATCTTCGCACCCAACTGAAGATCTTACAATACAGAAGGCTCTCGTACTCAACACTTCTCTCTCACACAATATTACTCACTCAATCACACGATGACAAGGAAAACAACATAACACCAACTAGATTGAACCTATTTCCCTCATGTAGGTTCTTATTTATACATTACAATCACTCATTGACATTCTTAGGCCGAAACCTAGGTTTCAAAACCCTAGATACCAAAACCCTAGGTGTTTGAATCCCTAGGTCAACTTGAGTCACGTTTTCAGGGCTTCGCCAACCTAGCTTTCCTTCCTTCTCGCGCGATGCTCTAAAGAATCTAATGGTGGCTTTTTCTTCTTGCTGAGTAGTCCACGATCCTTCTTTCTTGCTGATCTGTCATCCTCGATCTCATTGTCCAACGAATTTCTTTCTCGGACTTCGCTCCACCTTTTCTTCTCTTTGCTCACTTCGACCCAATAATAATCATTATGTCTTCCGCAAAGTTTGCATTTTTCCTTTTCTCCCCAATTATTCGCTTACTTCCATAACCAAGGGCCAACAGGCCCCCAACACTCACTTGTGACTCGTCCTGAGGAACTTCAGATATGACTCTTCTGTTCTACTTTTACCGCAGACTGTCTTTTCTGTGTCTGGTACCCAGTTTCAACTGCACCTGGTACCTAGACCCTTTTCCTTATGCTCTTACTCAGAGATGCGAGGTAGCTGGTCGTCATAGTACAACTTCAGCCAACTCCCATTCACTAATCCTTCCTTCCATTCTCCCTTCAAAGTCTTCAACTGCGCAACTCCTCCTTCTGTAACATAGGCGATCTCATATGGCCCGAGCCAATGAATTATGAACTTCCTAGGATGTTTGATGAACTTACTGTCATATACCAATACTAGATCAACTTTCTTGAATGCCTTCTTCTTGATGTGCCTGTCATGGTAGGCCTTCTCTCTTTCCTTCTGTACTTGCTGATGGAATCCTGCAAGAAATCTGTCTTCGTTGAGTTCGATCAACTGCACGAGCCTCTCTTGAACAACACCAGTGTTATCCATATTTGTAAAGGCAACAATTCTTAAGCTTGGCACCAAGTATTCCATTGGAACAACGGATTTGAGACCATAAACAAACTTGAAGGGGGTCTGCATTTTTAATTTTTTACAAGTGGTTCTATAGGCCCAAAGTACTACTGGTACTCTTAAGTCCCAACATCCCGGTTCACACTGGAAATCTTTGTCAGCGCTGTCTCCAAGATCTTATTGAATGCTTCCACTATCCCATTTGCTTGTGGATGGTAAAGCATGCTCTTCTGATGGTGAACTGCAAATTCCTCAGTCAGGGATTCAATTGTTTTATTTATGAAATGTGTGCCTTGATCACCCTTAAGGATCTTTGGGTATCCAAACCTGGTTACGATGTCATAAAATATGAAGCGTGCAAATGTAGTTGCACTACAGTCCTTAACTGCTCTTGCTTTGTCCCATCTGGTCAAGTACTCTGCCACAATAATTATGTACCTTGATCCTGTGCACTTTCCTGGTGGGTTTATAGGTCCTACAAAGTAAATGGCCCATTTCTGAAATGCTTGTAGGGTCAACTGAAGTGCTAGTGGCATTTCATCCCTTTTGGAAGGTTTCCCAACTCTTTGGCATACATCGTAGGCTCTATAACAGTATTTAGCATCTCTGTGTAAGGTAGGCCACCAAAGGCCAACTCTAAGAACCTTCTACGCAGTTGCTTTCCCTGCGTAATGTTTTCCTGCGATGACTTCATGAGATTTCACGAGGATCAGCAGTCGTTCTTCCTCCATAACACATCTTCTCAATATCTCATTAGGTCCCATCTTGTATAGCTGTCCAACTATAAGTGAAAAGTCAGTAGCGTGCACTACTAGCTGTTTCTTCTGAGGAATTGTATACTCCCTAGGTGCCATTCCTGTTGACAGTAACTGGACTATTTCTGTGAAGTGGTCATCGATATTTCTAATGGCCAGTAACTATGCATCCGATAGTGTATCCTCCAAACTAGTTGGCTGTTCTCCATGTTCCAACCTCGACAAGTGGTCAGGACATTTCTTCATTCTTCCTGGTTTTACTATGATTTCAAAGTCATATTCCTAAAATAGTAGAATCCATCTGCATATTCTCCCCCCCAACACTGGCTTGTTGACTAGGTATTTCAGCGTGGAGTGATATGTAAACATTTTAAAGTGTCCTCCCAACAAGTAGTGGCGAAATTTCTGTAGCGCATACACCATGGCTAACCCCTCTCTCTTGGTAGTGGTGTAATTGATCTCATCAGTTGATATCTTTCTGCTGGAAAAGGCTAAGAGATGGTCAATATCTCCTTCCCCAGGTTGTGCTAAGACTGCTCCTAAGGCAATAGAAGATGCATCGACATGCACATCAAACTCCTTGCTCCAATCTGGAAAAACCAGAATAGGCGGAGTAACCATTTTCTGTTTCAGTGTGTCGAATCTCTGCTGGTACTCTTCTATCCAACTAAATTGACAATATTTCTTCAAAACCTTCTCCATGGGTGCTATAATCTAGGCATATCCTTTAATGAACTTCCTGTAATATCCTATGTGTCCCAACGTAGTGCACAACTGTTTGAATGAAGTAGGAGGGGGTAGATAAACTATAATGGCAATTTTAGATGGATCGACCAACAATCCCTGCTTGCATACAATATGACCTAACAACACTCTAAATGGTGAGAAGAATATACATTTCTTCAGATTCAAGGAAATTTGACACTGCCTGCATTTGTCCAACATTAGCCTTAGACATTCAATATGATTTTTCAATAAACTAAAAATAGTCCAATCATCGAAATATGCTTCTAGAAATTTATGCAGAAACTCCTTGAATGCTTCGACCACCACCCTGGAAAATATGACTGGGGCATTCTTCAATCCAAATGTCACCACTGTATACTGATAGGACCCCCATTCTGTTGCAAATGTGGTCTTATGGAGATCTTCCTTGGCAATCCAGATCTGATGGTATCTTGAAAATCCATCTGTAAAAGAGTATACTTCCTGGCCTCCCACATTATCTAACACTTCGTCAGTGAATGGTGTAGGGAAGGGGTCATGTAAACATGGATCATTCAGCTTCCTAAGATCTACACAGATCATGATCTCTCCTGTCTTATTGTCTTGCACCACCATAGGGCTAATCCACTATGACTCTTCCACAGGTTCTATAATCCCAACTTCCAGCATTCTGTCGAGCTCAATCTTTACTTTCTCCTTGTATTTAGGGTTCAATTTGTAGGGTCTCTGTTTGACTGGTCTTGCATATGGTTTCAAAGGGATCCTCATCTCTCCCATAGGCCCTTTAATTCCCTTCATATCAGTGAACTTGGTTGGAAACAAGTCCTGATATTCATGCAGTAATTCTTTAATCTTGTCAATGGTGGCAACATCCCAATAATCTCCAACATTTGAAAGTTTCGGTGTCTGTTCTCTTCCAATATTGAATTTATTAATCTTGATTGGCTATCCAATGAATGGTAACTCAACTCCTAGGAATTCCACATCTCTTTGGCCTTCTGTGTCGACAATGTTCACCTTTCTTGGATCATCGTCTTCATCAGCATTGATGTTGTAACAACCTTGTAGTTTCTGGAGAGGCGCAGTCCATTCATCCTCTTCTTTCTCCAAAGAGAGGTTAGATGCCTCCTCGAATACTTTTTGTCTTACAATCTGCAATGCTTTATCTATTGAAGGATATTGACTTTCAAATAAGAAGGTGGTTACAAAATTCTGAGCCATACCTTCCCAATCTGTAGTGATGAGGCGTAACTCTGCTTGAAGGTACCAGTTGATAGGTGTCGTATCTAACATGTTAATGAATTTATGCACCCACTGCTCTTGAGGAATGTTTCTCCAGGCTTCTTCGCAACTTCGCACATGGTCCTTTGGGAATCTTCGACCTGTGTACCGAACTTCACAACCTTCTACTTGTGCTGAGAACCGCGCTGTCATCAGAGAAGTTTGCTGAATCGACACAACAATAAGTAACAATAAGATCAACTATCTCACAACCTCAAAAAGATCTTCTATCCACTTCTGAATCTATGTCTTTGATGGGAACCACCTTGAAATTCACTCACGAATATTCCTGTCCCGACAACAGAACCATTTTTTGGCACAGGGCACACCGAAGGTTCAGCTCTAAGAGTGCACCAACAATCCCTAACTACTGGCCCTTTTGGCTACACCTGCGAAGTAGATGCAGTCTCACTCGAAGCAACTATGGGGGGGTTGCAGGACATAGATGTCTACAACCAAGGGAATGATCAAGTGGATCCAACACTAGAACAATATGTCATGCATATATCACTTATCATCTTAGATCTATTCCACACATCTTATCAGATCTACCACAATAATGAAATAGCAATAAAGCAACAATAAAGAACAAAACACCAATCACACATACAATAGAAGATATACGTGGTTCACCCTCTCTCTAGGGATACGTCCAAATAACTGTTCTTTATAATGTATTAAGATGAAGCATACAGTTCTTGTCTACGCTCTTAGCTAGCATATCTCTTTCTTCTTCTCCCTATCTCTTCCCTCCTTGCGCACCCAGCTGCAGGGTTGATCTTCGCACCCAACTGAAGATCTTACAATACAGAAGGCTTTCATACTCAACACTTCTCTCTCACACAATATTACTCACTCGATCACACAATGAAAAGGACAACAACATAACACCAACTAGATCGAACCTCTTTCCCTCATGTAGGTTATTATTTATACATTACAATCACTCAACGACATTCTTAGGCTGAAACCTAGGTGTCAAAACCATAGATACCGAAACCCTAGGTCAACTTGACCCGCGTTTTCAGGGCTTCGCCAACCTAGCTTTTCTTCCTTCTCGCGCGGTGCTTCAAAGAATCTAATGGTGGATTTTTATTCTTGCTGAGTTGTCCATGATCCTTATTTCTGGTTGATCTGTCATCCTCAATCTCCTTGTCCAATGAATTTATTTCTCGGACTTCGCTCTGCCTTTTCTTCTCTTTGCTCACTTTGACCCAGTAACAGTCACTATGTCTTCCGCGAAGTTCGCATTTTGCCTTTTCTCCCTTGTTCTTCGCTTAGTTCCATAACCAAGGGCCAACAACCCTTTTGTTTGAGATTTATCAATTGGCTGAAGAAGGCATTGCTCCGTGTATCCTCCTAGTGTGCTATCATTTCTTCCGTGAAAATTGTCCAAGTGACAAGTGATTTGTGAGAACAAAGCCATTGATACCACACAAACAGATTAGGTTCTAAATATAAGGACACAATTCATACCTTTTGTGTGTGTGGCACATCATGTAGATCAAATAACTTCTCCATGTGGAGTATCCATGTGATTGGATCCTTGCCATCAAACTTCCTCATATCGATCTTAGGAAAGTGGTTGGTCTTCAACCCAAAGATGGAGTTTCTCCAGTCTTGATTAATCTTCCTTGTGTCCTCATCATGAATTTCATGGGATACATTGTAAATTTTAGGTGGCCTCTCTATTAGTAACTTTTTCAACCCTTCCATGATCTCCACTTTTAAGCCATCCATCTTAGTATCTGTCATCGCTTCCAACTTAGCTTCAGTTGAATCCATCATCCTTTGTAATTCATCTTTTGTTACTACCTTATTTTGTAAATCATCTATGTCCTTGTGCATTTCTTCACCTCCATAAAGAGTCCAAGTAGGATTGTCTAAGAGGTTATTTGGTGTAGAATTTCCCCTTTTTGGTGGCATATTGGCCAAGTATCACTGCAAGGTAGGAATTCCTAATTGGTTTAGGCATAGGTTCTCACAAACAAGGGAGTGTCAAGTGCTATAACTCTCTGATATACGTGTAGGGTCCAACAATAGTACTTAGTCGAATATCTCAGGGCCCTAACTAAGGAGGCTTGACCATGCCCTTAGCCGTACTATCCGACTACCCAAGTACTAGAGAGTGATCTCCCCGAGTGTTGTTCTCGATGTACTATAGAAAATGGAGCTCCAAAAAATTTACTCGGTTGGTCTCAGGATTCTAGGGGGTCTACCGATATACATAAGGTATGTTGGATCATGTTGTCATTGATGCCAATGGTTTGATTGATTGATGTCAGATGATTGATTGATGCCAAAGGATTGATTGATTGATGATTGATG
>JASDQU010104092.1:220117-232695 GCA_032191745.1 Picea mariana
TTTTCATTTCAAGGTTTTTTTCCTCATTATTATTATTATATATATTTTATTTATTTTCCTTGTTTTTCAATTTTTTTTTAATGAATTTATATACAACAATTTCATGCTCTTATGTTACTATTTCAAAAATGTTTTACTTTTAGGCCCGAAAAAAAATTGTGTTACTAATAGCACATATATTTTATTCGGGGGTTGATTCTAAGATTTTGGTTGTAAGGATACTTATTTTCAATGCCATCATTTCAAAACAGTTGTAATTTTAGCCTCAAAAAGAGGAGGGTTCTACCAGGAGCACCACTTTTTGATTAAGGGGTTGAATTTAATATTTTGGTTGCAATGGTATCGGTTGTTAATTCCATGGTCTCAAAGTAGTTGCAGTTTTAAACTTTGAATAAAAAATGGTGTTGGTGTGAATGTCAATTTTCAATTTAGTGGTTGATTTTAAGGTTTATGTTGGTGATATTATGAGGCTATTAATGCAATGGTTGCAAAAATGTGGCAATTTAAACATGAAAATAATAAAGGTGCTACTAGCAACACCACTTTTCAAGATGAGGGTAAAAACAACCATTAAATGCAACCTCTAAAAAAACAAGAACTCTTGAGAGTTCTTGTCAAGTTGGTAACTATGTTACAATACTTCTAGGGAATCCCCCACTTCTTTAAGGGTCCTATTGTCTTTTTCGCTTTTTATCTCTTTCCCATTGAGCAATGACATTTTTTTCTTTTTCTAGGTTTGGTGAAATTGAATGGATGCAAATTGTCTTAAGTTTTCATCATAAGATTTCTAGCCAAATTTTAGCTTGTTTACAAACTCCTTCGCCTTCAACCATTTTGTGTTCAGTTTAAAGGGGATGAGAGGTTTATCTTGTGATGGTGCTACTTGTAGAACTATTGGATTATGGTTAGACTCCCCTCCCAACGTGACCCATTGTTTTATCTAAATGAGTTCATCAAGGAACACTTCAAAGGTTAAGAAGCAATCAAGCCTCTTAGAAATTTTAGCTTCTCCCATTTTCTTATTCCTCCAAGTGGGAGCCAGTTTAACTATTTCAATATCGAGCAAGCCTAATTTTTCCAATTTTCTTATAAAATAACTTGAAAGACAATCCACTTGCACTACATGTTCCCATACTTTTTAAGCTCCCATAGTAAATTTTAAGTCTTCCTCGCCACAACTAATCCATTTTGCATAAATTCCATTTTCAAGAACTTATCCCAGTACTCCACCCTGTCCATGTAAGTTCCATATACATTCAAAACTAATATATATTTCCTCAAATCCAGAGAGAAAATGGAAATCCCTAGTCCTGTAGGAAAAAGGGCATGAATTAGTAATAGTAAAGAAACAATTCTTCCACCTAATTGTTCCCTCCTGATATCCCAATGGCATCTGTAAAATTGAATTTCTAGCTACAAAACGTTTTTTAAAGTTCCCAAGTGATTTTCTCCCCAATGGTCATGATTTCTTGCAACACAATAATATATGTTTTTATAGTGTCTATTAGCCTCTTTGTGGCTAATTTTTTGAGGGATCTGTTATCCCTTTGTAGTTTAGGGTTGAGAAATTCATACAGGACCCTCATATGGGGAATTTTCTCTAATAGATCCTGTATGGGATAACTATTTTCCACATTTGATTTTTGAAGATGCTTGTTTGTTTGCTAAGGACATGTAGGAATTCCTTCCTCTTTAATTAGGTTTTTGACCTCTCTATTTGAGGAAACCCAACCACCCTGCCACCTTTCCTGGGAAGTCGAGAGAACTTTTGCCACTAGGTCTTGGCTTATATTTTGAGGGTTCCAAGGGAATTGTATCTTAAGTTGTCTCCTAGACCTCTATATCCATGCTTGGGTTTGAAAATGCCCCTGCATGGGAATTTTCATCTTCCAAGGGCTTCCCTATCCCAAGAATACGTATGAGAGTAGGAGAGTTGGGGTTTCTTATTTTAGAAAGACTGGGTAGAAAATCATAGATAGATTGCAAACCTTTGGTTTCTACTTGTAAAGAACAAGACCCAAAACTTAAAATTTATGGAGATTTCCTTTTATTTGAAGAAGGATATTGTATGGACTTACTTGATTGTGGCAAGTAATCCTTATTGTTTCTTTTGGAATCCAAAATTGGCAAGTAATGAAGGTTGATGTTATACTTCCAAAGGTGTATCTCAACGAGAACCAACGATCATATTATCCCCCAATTCCTCCTTCTAGCTAGACTTATGGATTGTTCTCATACATAACTCCCCGATACCTCTTGATTGCTTCCTTTGAGCCCATATCTTCCTTTGACTTGGAAAGTAAAATTAACTACCATTTTCCTATAACTGTGGTAATTTCCACACCTAAAAGGAATACTTTTATAGAATATGGTTAAATGAAATAGGTCTTCACTTCTCCTAATGACCATGGTCTCCGCCATTCCTTTACTAGTCTCCAAACCATCATGTGATCGAGTTAAAACCTTGTCTTCATCTGTCCTATGGATTAAAATCAGAGGATCTACGTGATATATTCCAACATGCTTTGTAGGTAGTGTACCTACCTTGTATATAAGAGACTTATAAGGGATGTTGATTAGTCCTTTTAATCCTTCACTCACTTGAGCCTTGACAGGAGTATCATGACCAAAAATTTCCTGAGCCAGTTCACTTGTGATAACCACTATTTCCTCCTCCAGCAAGTGTGATCCCAATAATATATCCTCTTAGAATCCAACATGTTTCCAGGTGGGTTGAAACATGGGTTAGTGCATATTTGTTGACTCTCCAACGGGTCATCCATATAAACCAAACATTCCTCATCCATGCTCTGCAAAAATTCCACCTATGTGGCCTTATAGCTCCCACTTTACCACCATTATTCAACCTATATAAAACCTAGTATCCATATCCTCATCACTGAAATATCCCCTCCACAAAAATATAACTTAGTTAAACTTGGAAAAGCTTTCAATCCTCGACCCAAAGCAGTCCCCCTTATTCCCTCATTCATGAGTGAGCCCTCGTGAGTTACAAAACTCCCACTACTAAAAATGTCTAGATACGAAGGGGATTCCACGATGTAACAATTGGTGTTGGGTTGGACTATGATATTCTAATTTTTTTTTTCTTGATCTTCTCATGGGTGTCGGTGTAAGTCTAACCAGCATACCCAATAGTCGTGGTTGAATTCTTTGCCAATGGATCACCATCTTACCTTCAGTCCCACTTTCCGTACCAGGGAGAAAATCCACACAATAATAATTGACTATGACTTTTCCAAGCACATATTTCTTCATTTTTACCCACGTCGCAGTTTGCCTAATGTATCCTTATCTGGTCAAGAAAACACGCAAAAATCTTATGTACATTGAACATTATGCTAGGGCACAATTATGATTTTGTCTACGTCTAGGGTTTTCCTACTTCATATGGATATGAGTCATGCATCTTGGCCATAATACAAAATCAATTAAATAAACACTTATTAATATTTCACAATATACTATCAATAAATTATTTTAAAGCTCGTATAATTTAACATTATTTTATATTCAATTATTTTCAATAATAATAGACGTATTGTTAATTTTTTTTTTGTGAGTAAGAAAAAGCTATATTAATATGAACAAGATATACATAGATGCCTGAACTGTATAAAATGTCAGAAAGACCGTGACAGTTTTCTGCAATAAAAAAAGAGTAAGAAAACTTGCCTGCCCCAGAGGGGAAACCAGGCTAGAAAAAACATAATCTGTCTTAAAATCTGAAGTTTATGTGACCAACTATATATAGAAGAACTACTAAGGCTTCCTATGACATACCAAACTTGGTATAAAAAGAAACTGAAAAAACTGTGAAAGATGTTATTCCTTTGCATGAGGAACCTAAGAGAAAGATCGACCTGTGACATCCAGGTGAGCAACTGTAGTAGAGGACTCTGCCCATAGTTGACTAGTAGTAGGAGGTTGAAAGGTTCCTCCATGATGTTTAACTATCTAGGTCATCACCGACATAAGGTAAGCATTCTACTCCTCAAGAGTCTCCATACAATGCTTCAATTGGCGAAATTCTTCATCCTTAGGTAACATGCCGAGAGCCACCATGGTTTTGGTGTGCCGATAGAGTCTAGGTCCTAAAAAACTTAGAGTTATGAGTTCTGTTATAACCTAGGTTCGATATTAAGCCACCCAACTACTCCTCAACTTCCTCATCGTCCTTAAATTCTCTAACCAACTTGATATTGGTCTCCAATGAAATCATGGTCACCTGGTCTTCCTCAAGCACAAAATCACGGTAAAAATCGGTAGTAACGATAAAAACCTTGGCAACATGCAACAAACCATTAGAAGAGGGTTGGGGATTGCAACCATGGGGATCCATGCATATGCAAGACATAGACACTAGATAATTAGACACAATCTTTATGAGAACATAGCTTGACTGTCTAAGGTAGCAAAGACACAACAAAACTGCAACCATGGCCTTCTCCTGGTTATTTATCTGCATTGGAACCAGAATGCCCTTCACCTGTAAACGTACCAGGATTTCATTGCACAGCCTGAGCATGAACATCACCATTATGTGAGGGTGTGAGCCAAGTCTTCAACTTGTGGAATCTCTCCTACCCACAATCCACCAAACCCTCTCCATTAACAACTATGACGCTTCATTCCGGCTGAAGTACAGACCCCCCAACAACCATAACATGTGAACCGTCCACCTATTGCATGGGGTTAAGAGCCATCACCTCTGCACAAGACACACTATCGTTAGGACATGTTGATGCCCCATCCTGGGAAATAAAGTATGGTTAATTAAATCTTGTGATTTTTTTCAATTTGGTTGAGCTGAGGGGGTTGTGAGAGGGAGTGTTATCCTCCCCACATAGGTTCAATTTCACAAATGACATGTCAAGCTCTTAATGCGTACATTGTTGTAACAACCTTGAGCCCTATGTTGACAAAGCCTCAACCTTTTTCCAAATCTGGTTTACCTTGGGTACCATCCTCGAAATGAGGGGAAGTTCTTGGTGGGTTTCACTAGGATATGTATTTTGTGAAAATAAATAAATAATTATGTGTGTGTGTGTGTAGTAAATGATAGATAAATAATTTTTTTAAAATAATTTTGCATTTTTTATCATTTAAAAATTTATTAATAAACATTTTAAAGCTCTTATAAAATAAATTGGACATGTGAAAAAATTCTTAAGAGCACCAATAAGAAACACTACAAGAGTGTGATAATAATAAGGCAACACTATATAATGAATCAAATCATCATTACCTAAAATACAATGTCTTTCTTTGAGCACCCTCCCTCGTTGAGGATCAATTGGTACTCACTATAAGAAAGACATTAGAATTGTATGTAGATGTGCTAACAATTTCAGAAATTTTATACACAGTTTATCTCCATAAAGCTAAAACAACATACTTTTTTGTCATAGTCTAAATGTTCTACGTTTTGTCCCTTTTCAGGGGATATTTTCCGTTTACTTTTGCCCCTAATTGGACGAGAGCTTGTTGGATTTGCAGATTTGAGTGACTAAGACTGTATAATCAGAGTGCCCTAGGGGTTTTTCAACATACTGAATCCATTTATGCATTCCAAAATACAATTTAAATTGCAATTTTGTTCAGATTTATTTCATTGAATTCTGACAGAAAATCCAAAACGTAAAATAGTTAAACAATGTCTAATATTTAAAAAAAAAACATCAGTACGATGCCGCATATTTAACAAGATGACTCTAAGACGATGCTTATGATGCACTTTGATGCATTTATATCACATTGAACAACTTCCAAATGAAAAGATTAACGTCGTATGACTCATCGACGACACTAGTAGATAATGAAGTTTTTTGGGGGTCATAAAACATTACAACTACGATGATAATGTGACACAAATATGATGTAGGACGAGAATCACAAACATGACATTCACCAAAAAAAGAACATGAACCAAGGTTATTAGGGTATAGCGACACTAAAACCATGTACTTTTGTAGTTTTATGAGTGCTATTAAAATGATCCTCCTATTGAAATAATAATTTTCATTAAGAATAATAAAAAAAATCAATGTTAGCCTATGAATAAGCTCAACAAGTATAAAGAGAAAATGCAAATGTACTATGTATCTTTGCCTCTATCCCATAATCTTGATGAAAATATTCAGTGCAAAACTAATTTGTTCGAGTGTGGGAGAGCTAAAAGAGAATATCTAGTTTAGGATATGTGTTACATCCTTTAACTTTTACTAGACATAATAAACAACAAGGAATCATTAGTGTGTGTAATGCTTTAGTTCAAAAATCATGTAGATGCAAACCACAAGTCAAAATCCCTACAAGACCTCGAAATAAGATTATTGTGAGACATGTTGAAAGTCCTCCATAGAACATATATTGTGAGGTAACTCTAAATATCATATTATATGTTATACTAATTAACAATATAGATCATCATGAGTGCACCACTAATTGAGTGCATTTATAATTTAGATTATCAAAATCATTTGCCGGAGAATCCACAGTTGGTGTCATTTTGTCATCGACGTTTCGAATCTGAATCGGGATTCATCATTAGGACTAATCGTCAATTAGAGAGCTTGTTGATCTTAATCCATTAATAGTGTATATGCAAGATAGTAAATAAGATAAACAGGTCGGCTATATGTAACCCTAAATGCGGAGCTAAATAAAATTAAAAACAAATTAATTATTAATAAAATTAAACGTAACTMTTAAWAGYGAATAATATAAATAATTAAAGTTTTTTAATTAATATAAATAATTAAAGTTTTAGGGTTAGAAAGAGTTTAATTTTATTATATTACTTATTWGTATTTTGTTCTACATTTTAATTTGTAATAGAGCTTAAGGAACTTAATAAATTAAGATAATTAGTGATAATTAGTAATATATCATAAGTGATTTATAGGTGTTGATATCTCTAAATATGTATAAAGTTCTAGGGTTTTCTAGTAGTTTGTTTAGTAGTGTTTTAATTATAACCTAATAATCTAAAGATAATTAGTAATAATTAATAATATAACATAAGTGATTTTTAAGTGTTGATATGTTTGAAAATGTATATAGGTCTAGGGTTTCTAATAGTTAGAAATATTAATAATTAATATAATAAGATGAAATTCAATCTAAAGCTAACCCTAGATTTATTTTTACTTACCAAATTTGAAACATTTTAAACAAACTATTAGAAACCATGGACCTATATACATTGTCAGACATATCAACACTTAAAAATCACTTATGTTATATTATTAATTATTACTAATTATCTTTAGATTATTAGGTTATAATTAAAACACTCCTAAACAAACTACTAGAAAACCCTAGAACTTTATACATATTTAGAGATATCAACACCTATAAATCACTTATGATATATTACTAATTATCTTAATTTATTAAGTTCCTTAAGCTCTATTACAAATTAAAATGTAGAACAAAATACTAATAAGTAATATAATAAAATTAAACTCTTTCTAACCCTAAAACTTTAATTATTTATATTAATTAAAAAACTTTAATTATTTATATTATTCACTATTAAGAGTTACGTTTAATTTTATTAATAATTAATTTGTTTTTAATTTTATTTAGCTCCGCATTTAGGGTTACATATAGCCGACCTGGTTATCTTATTTACTGTCCTGCATATACACTATTAATGGATTAAGATCAACAAGCTCTCTAATTGACGATTAGTCTTGATGATGAATCCCGATTCGGATTCGAAACGTCGATGACAAAATGACACCAACTGTGGATTCTCGGGCAAATGATTTTGAAATTCCTCACCACAGAAATCTGAAAACAATAATTTAGATTATGTTAGTGAGTTATAACATGAAGAATGTCGCACGCAATTCCAAGATGTGTTTCATATGGATGAAAATGAACATTTTAAAGTTTTTAAATAGTTGACATTTTCATATTTGCGATGCACTATAACCTTTAACACTTCACAATATAATATTCAATTTAACCTAGACAGGAAGAAGAATAAATAAATAGAGATGCTTACCTCTTGCCTAAATATGACATTGTTGAATGCCCATTCGATGATATGAGTCTTAGAACAACTCAATGCATGCCTTTCAATGTGGGTTGTGTTGCAAGAGAAAAACAATAAAAAATTTTGGAATATTTTGTTCTTCGTTTAGAATCCTTTGTCGTTGATAACAAAGGTTGGTCAATTTAGTCAAAGAAAGAGATATAATGTTGATAAATGCTTTAGATCAATTGAGAGAACATGATCAGGTAACTTAATTATATCTAAACTCCATTCATGCTTTTGTGGGTTAGATAGATGACATTGCTGTATGTTATATGGGATCAATCTTTGTTCAAATGGATTCCCCAGAAGATATGTACCTTGCAATTTTTTCCTTGAATAAAGAATACAAAGATTTAATCTTTGCAATCCTGCATTTCATTATATTTTTTTCTAAGGAAATAAGTCAAGTAATTTTATTATATATATTAAAATTACAAAAGTAGATGTTGATGAGCTTTCCAAATGGCATCTTTAGCTACCTTATACAAGACTAATCTAAAAGTCTCCTGCTAGGTACAAAATGACGTGTGTGCAGATTTTTAAAGAAGGAGAGGTGTGGTTTTTATCCATAGTTAACCATTTACAAAACATAAAGTAACCAAGTTCAATCCATCTACAACATATCACATCAAGATCTATATAACCTTCGAGATATAAACAATTTTACATCAGCTTAAAACCATGGTTCATGAAGATATTATGTGGAGTGATCTTGGATATTTTCCATGATTTTCCAAGTTCCCTTTTCCAAGCTAGTCCAACATTGCAAAAACAATAAACTTCTTTTTTCTTCCTCTTATACACATGTTCAAAAGTAACATGAGAGAATATTGAAATGTTGCACTTGATGTCTCGAAATAAAGGCTATAGAGTGAAGTTTTGTAAAATGAAGACGCCTTTCATTCATTGTATAACTATAAGAGAATCCCCATAAATTTGAAGGTGCGAAATGCCTTTTTTCGTGAGCTAAACATAGAATGAGATTTAGGACCAATAATTGACAAAAAACATTTGTTTCATTCCCTATGTCAATGGAAAAGGAAATGATGTGATCCTATGATAGATGTAGGATACCTTCAACTCCTCCCCTTACGGGGTTCCGTTTAGAGGCTCCATTAAAATAAGCCCAGAGCATGTCCTTATTTATTGTTCCAAGGGAGTTTTGGATGGGGAAGTGGGAAGTTGAATGCCGAGGGAAAGCAGAGAGTGTGTTCACACTTTGCATGGCACATTGTAGAGGGATGATCTCTTTATCTTCAAACTACATGGAGTATCTTGCTAACCAAATCCCTTAGGCAATAATGAAAGGGAGGGTTTTGAAGTTTGATGTTTTAGTGTTTGAGCTCCATTTTTAAAAGCCTCATCAATTGACGTGCCATTCCATGCATTTTTTAACCCCATGGCTTTGTCCACTTCCCTCCATACCTCTTTCGTGTAACTACAAGACGAGATCAAGTGGGAGTTTGTTTCAGAGTCTATGTTACACAGTTAGCATCTACCAAGCCCATCAAAACTTCTCTTTTGGAGAATATCCAATGCAAGGGATTTGTTGTTCAAGAGGAGCCATACAAAGAATTTTGTTTTGTTGGGCATTTTAACTTCCAAATATTTTTCCACCACCAAAATTATGGCTCTTCACTATCCCCCTAAGTCAGTGCTTTGGAAAAAATTTTAACTCATAGTTTCCCATGGGATTTAGGACCAAACAAGTTGATCCTCTTCTTCTATTAAGTTCATAAAGGATCACCGAAGCTTTTGTGTATAATTATCCCAAGTGGCTGCATCTTCTTCTCTAAGGCCAATCTTCCTCCATGATAGCCAATGTTGTTGCCTCATGTCTTGATTTCCTTGGGCAATATATCTTAGAGTTTGGTAGCCTTTGCTTTTCATCTCATGGATCAAATGAGTAGGAATTTTATGAGCTTCCTTGCATCCTATCCCTGGATCTAAGATTATAAGAACTTTTCATCCCCTTCCAATTTTCCAGACTAACCAGTTACCAATCAAGTGGAAGGTTGAAAGAGTGGCTTTCTAGATGATTGATGCATTTTGAATATTTTTTTGGGGATTGTAGATCCAGTCCTCTATAGAGTCCTGTGGGAAGTTTTTGGATTTTGTGACTTGTGTCTAGAGCCACGTGACTTGAATGAGCTCGATATATTCTTGGTTGTAAGGGACTTTGAGAATAAAAATGTATTCTTTAGCCGCCAAACACCCAAGGATATTGGGATAGAAATCCTTTTCTAGGAGGCTAGTACCAATTTATTGTTTCCTATTTCCCAAACCAAATGAATCAAAAGAAGAGTTGTCCTATTTTCCAAGAATGCCTTTCAAGATCCATGCTAGAGGAATCTAATAAATGGGGATGGCTTCAAGATCTTCTTTGACCATGACTAGTTTGCCTCCTTGAGATAACCAACAGTTATACTTGATGTTTAACTTCTTCTCCAACTTTGTTGGAAGCCATAACTAGTGTGCTTTCTTGTATTAATTCCTTTTAAGTGAAAGAATGGGTATTTAAGTCTTGTATCAATGTATCCAACTTGATAGGGAAATGTATGGGTAGTATGGTTCTTTTTGGACACTGAGAAGCTCCATAACAAAATAAAGGATTTCAATATGTTCATTTGCATTCATGTTTCTTCCCATAAAAGATCCATGATTTCTCAAATCTTTTCAATCATATTTCTTGAACCCTCACAAAAAATTAGTATTCCATACAGAAAAAGAAGAAGAGTAATATTACAAGATGGGCTTGCATATATACCTTTTAGGCTTCGATTTGCAAAGGCTGGATTTAGTGATTTGTTAAGACCCTTGACTACTAGAAGGAAGGTAGGGGCGACAATAATGTTCCCCTCCCATTGACAAGAACAAAAAAGGACCAAGTAGTCTAGTCACCCCTCTAGATTATACTCCAATGGGTAAAAAGGGGCTATGAGGCACAAAAGGTCACTTAAAGAATTATTGTTATTTTATTAAAGTGACTTTTATGAAGAAAAGAAAAGGTTAAGTGACTTAAGGAGAAAATAAAATGACAACCTTAGTAAAAATCATAAAGCAACTCAACTGAGAATTAGATTTGGAGGTATACAAGAGAGAGGAGGGTGCCTCACTCCTCATTCATGTTTTTCTTCTATTGAGATCTCTTTATCTATGCAGCTTACGTTTTGAGGGTTTTGAGTCAAGAAACCCTAGAGACCAACAAGGAGGTGAAATATCCATCTATTCTTGGTCCAAGATTGGTCAAGGAGGTTAAATATTACTCCCTCACAATTCTATTAAGTCCATATCCATTTCAGGAGAGATTTGTGCTAGCAGGGCGCAGTTGAAGGGATTTTCTAGCAAGTTAGGTGCACTAGTTGAAGGAGAAGTATTTGATTTTCTTTGTGGAGGTTAGATCTTCAGAGAAAGACACCGCAAGAGTGATTTTCATCCCTATAACACCCCTTTTCATCAGTTGTTGGACATTTTCCTCTTGCATATAAATTATTCTTCATTGGGGCGAATTCACTGAAGGAGGGCGCACCAATCCTCTAAGGGGAAGTGAGTTAGAGGGTTTTATCAGAGAGTTTGGTCCCAAACTTGTTCCATTCATCATCTACAACTCCCGATCTACAGTTTGATAGTATTTTCATGAGTTTTGGAGGCCATCTTCAGGGAATCCGAAATCTCTAGATTTTCCAGCTAGTGAGGGGCGCACCAGGACCAGATCTGAAGGCTATTGCTCATCAGGGAAATAAATCGATCTTGTATTTGTATTCAGTCAATTGTGGGGGATATTGGAGACCCTATTTCTCTATATTATTGTATCTGGAGGGTGTATGCATCTTTGGCTTATCTATCTTATTCTATTGTACCATATCTGTAGATCTATCAACTTATTGTAATAAATAAAGGTCAGATCTGAAGCTTTTCTTAAGTATATTTTTTTTATGTCTCTTATATCACGTGAACTAATTCTTTTTTGTATTTTAAATGCTACAAAACTCTTCATAAAACAAATAAAGCACAACTATAGAAGTAAACCCTGCAAAAAGCAAACAAACAAGTTTAGAAATTCAATAAGTTCCCCAATGAATCTGCTTGGGAACATTACAGTGGTATCAGAGCAAATTTCCTTCACCAACCTTTGATAAAATACAAATGACCAGGAGAAGAGGCTGTGGTTGTTATAACCCTAAATTGCACCACACATGCTTACCTGGTATCATGCCAACTCATATCCCTTCTTTGCCAAAACTCTGCTGAACAACTCTTTGAAAATCCTCTTGTGTAAAGGCCCATGCGCCCTAACCCATTACTGTATGTGTGTACACGCTGTCTGACTCACAACAACCCGCGTGTACCTACAAAAGCATGAAAAAAGGAAAGTTGCCAATGGAAAAAAAAGCTATGGGTCAGTTAACTGAAACTCTCAGCCATGCATGGCCGAGGGTCGTCCAAAACCCTAGCTCCTTCTAGCCTATAAAAGAAGGGGTAGGGGTACCATTTGGAAGAGGAAAAA
>JASDQU010104093.1:28937-39807 GCA_032191745.1 Picea mariana
CTGTCTCCCTATCCCTCACACTCTTTTTCTTCCCCTCTCGCCCTCTCACACTCTCTTTCTTCCTCTCACTACAAGCCCCCTCCCTACATCACAAGGAAATAAATGGCCTTGACCTAGATATGTAAAGACCTAGACCTAAACCTAGATATAAAAAGAGATAGAAAATCCAAGACCTGGGGAATGACCTAGACTTATACGATGACCATGATATAGAACTAGACCATGACCTAGACCACGACATAGAGCTATAGCTAGATTTATACAATGACCTAGATATTGACGTAAACCATGACCTAGACGACGACATAGAGCTAGAGATAGATTTATATGATGAGCTAGATATTGATGTATAGCATGACCTAGACCACAACATAGAGATAGAGCTAGATTTCGATGATGACCTAGAGCTTTACGTAGACCATGACATAGACCCCCTAGCTCCATTTAAGCCTATGCATAACATATAGTCAACCCTTAACCCCCTCCACACTAGAGCCTTGAGTGCACTATTAATAGACCTTTTGGAGAACCCTTGTACCCACATCACCCACATATTGATGCTCTAACCATTKCTCTATCCTTGAAAACAATTTCAATCYTAACACCTCAGGCCTTAGTTGTCCCCATACCCCTATAGATATTAATTCATAAAGATGTTTGGTATATAATAAATGCTCTATSTRYTGAATTAAGAGTGTGCACATGATTTTGTGATTTAATTGAGCTATAGTTGTTGRTCATTTATGCTCAAGGGGAATGCRCAYGTGTTCCTRMTGGGAATGTTTTGGTGGCAAGCACACTCCATCACTTGATATAATTCAAGGCTGRAAARTAATCCATGACATATTAAAAAACAATAGTGTGCACAGACAAGTTTTTATTATTTTAGTGTTCTTGTTTGATTCATTGAGAGTTTTGTGCTATTGATAGGCCATTAGAGGAAAATTTGGAAGAAAAATTTGTCAAGTGCAATTAGAATTGTTTTTTTTATCTTCTTGTCTCTTCTTGGAATTGGAAGAAAAAATTGTCCTACTGTAATTGGAAATGTTGTTTGTATCTTCTTGTGTCTTCTTGGAATTGGAATACAAATTTGTCTAAGTCCAATTGGAATTGTTTTTTGTATATTCTCGTGTCTACCTAGAATTGAAAGACAAGTTTGTCCAAGTGAAATCAAAATATTTGTTTGTATATTCTTGTGTCTTCTTGGAATAGGAGGGAAAATTTGTCCATGTGCAATTGGAATTGGAATTGGAATTATTAGATGTGTCTTCTTTTGTAATACAAAAACAAAAAATACAAAAAAAATAAATTGATGGGTGTTTGGAAGCCAATTTTTATATTTAAACATGGGGAACCGACGTATTCGAGAAAGAAAGTACTCAAGAAAAATGAAATCAATCGAAAAGGTATAAGAAGAAAGAGAAAAAACAAAGTTATGTATAATAAAGCGTAGAATTTTAGAAGAGGGAAATCTAATTTCTAGCGGAATAGGTGCCTCTATTGTTCTCCTCCATCACCAGAAGAAAAATGCAAGAGTTCATTACAGATCAATCCATCCAATATATCATTAAGACAACTTGTTGTGGATGACCAGATCATGGAGGATTTTCTTGGAACTAATTATACCATGGATTAAATTAGAGAAGCAACCGATGTACAATATTGTGGTGAAGAAGTTCATGTGGTGCAATCTCTTGTTGGGCAGTACAATGTTCGAGAAAATAGTCAATCCCATGTCCACTCTCCTCCCATAGTTGATCCGTCAGTTATTGAAGGGGAAATAACTTCAAGATTGTTAAATCCACAACAGGGAGGTCAAGAGTGTCAGAATAGGGGTTCATCGTCCCTACCTAGATTGAACACTGTGTGGTGAAGAAATCCTAAATGCATTCAGGTAGATTAAAATGGTCTAGCATAACTTGAAGGTAAGTTACTTAACCATACTATTCTTTATCACTCTTATAAAGTCATTAAAGAATATTTTCAACCAAACTTTGATGCTACTAAATGTTAATTACTTTTAGCTTTGTTAGAATTTTAGGCATCAAAACAATGAAATGTGTAGAAACAATTCATCATATTGTTAGAAACCTTGTAGATTCTTTTCAAAGAATCGGTAAGAAATATCATTCTAAATACTGCAATGCATCCCAACGTGTCTTGGTAGAATCAATTGTTAGCAAGATTACGAGAAATCATCATTTGCCACAATAGACCTCTCACCTCTTGAAATGAAATGTCAAAAACCTTAGAAAGTATTCTAATAGATGATATAGCCTCGACACAAGTGGCCCAATAGATTTGTGGCCCTTCACTGGTAGGCTACCTCATTCTGACATGAAGCTAATTGTAGTGGTTAAGGGAATAGTTACAGATTTATGGAATGAGAACACTCGACCTTCTTCCAACCAAAAAGATGTACTTAAATTGAGAAGAGGATCTAGGGACTCTGAACCTCATATTGAACACTTTCTTAACCCCATATTAAACACTTAACTTGGGCCAAAGATCTTTCCATAAAAGCAAGCCTTGGTATGTTCAAATAAACACAACTCATAACACATATTGTTGTAGATATTACATTGAGTATGATTATCATTATATATATATATATATATAGTATTCTCATCTACTCAAGGACAGAAGAATAGCATGAACAACATTTGAGAGAGGTGCTTCATGTTTTCAGAGAGGATAAATTCTAAGCCAAACTAAGTAAGTACATAATTTAGCAAAAGAAGATTCACTACTTGGAACATATTATTTAGCAGATGGGATAGTAGTTAATACTGAGAAAATAGTGGCCACTAAAGGATGGCCAACACCAAGAAACGTGACATGTGTAACATCATTTATGGGTCTTTCCATTTGTTACCAGATATTCATAAAATGATTTTTAAATATTGCAAGCCCAATCACTTATTTGCAAAATAAGGGAGTGAAATTCGAATGGATGCCCAAGTGTGAAGAGAGATTCCAGTAGCTGAAAGAAATTTAAGGATTGCACCGATATTCAATATTGCAAATCTGGTTAAATATTTTGTAGTGTGCATTGATGCATGTAAGGAAGGGCTCAATGGAGTCCTTTCTCAAAAGGATAATGTGGTATTGTATGAGTCTTGAAAATTAAAAGAGTATGAAATGAATTTTGCTAAAAATGATTTAGAATTAGAAGCCATTGTTCATGCATTAAAAATGTGGAGAAATTACCTTATGGAGAGAATATTTGAGCTAAGTATATACCCTTATTTTTTGAGAGATTTGTTTGGACAACCAACATTAAATGCTAGACAAACTAGATGGCTAGAATTTATGAGTGAATATGAAGTTGAAATTAACCATATAAAAGGTAATCAAGTGGCTAATGCACTCAATACAATAGATCATGAAATGCATTATTCTGTCCATTAGCATTTGCAAAACATATTTAAAAGAAAAAATTTAGAGGCTGCAAATTAAAATCAACAATATTTAAAAATAAAAGAAACATTATAGCAAGACAATTTACAACAAAAAATTAATCATTATGAGTTGAAAGAGGATGGAATCCTCATGTACGAAGGGAAAATATATGTGCCAAATTCCAATAAGATGGAAAATATACTTCCATGGGAAGTGCACAATGTTCCATATATTGGGCACCCATGATACCAAAAAACAATTGTAGTTATAAGAAGCCAATAATTTTTGCCAGGAATGAAGAAATAAGTGACCAATTACATAGCCAAGTGTCTAGAATTCCAAAAAGTGAAGAAAAATGATATACATCTGACATAGTTGTTACATCTATTTATCATTCCTCGGTGGAAATGGAAAGTGGTTACAATTGATTTCACGACAAATATTCCCATAACAATAAATCAAAATCACTCCATCACAGTGGTGGTAGATAAATTAACTAAGGTGGCACATTTTATTCTTGTGAAGACTACACACAAGGCAAAAAAACATTGCAAATATTTACATGAAATAAGTTTCTAGGCTAAAATAAACACCCTTGAATCTCCCACTAAGATAAAATAGGATAGAAGGTAGGCCAAGGCCACCTAATAAAGGGAACAGGGAATTCCCTCGCCATCAAATTTCCTAAATAAAAGGAGGATTTCAAGTGAAAGTATAACACTATTTCTACTCTCATGGATGGAGCCTCTCCACATCAGGTCCAACCCTGAACAAGAGAGTGATGATCAATGAAAAATTACCTTCCCGAGCTTCTAGGATACCCATATTATTGAATCATTCCCTACATAGACTACACAATATCCACTATAGCCCACATCCATCAATGGAAAAATACAATGGATTAGTCAAACCATTCGATTGGTAACTACTACTACATAACAAGGCCCATGAATGCTTGTTCCTGATATTTCGACTCTAGTCACAACGCTCAAAAGAAAATTGGTTTTGAAACAATAAACTTAGAAGGAAGATACCTACAATCTCAAATATCTCTTTCGCCAACTGTTAACAGGGGATAGTTCACAACACCAATGCTCTTGAGAAAACATTAACATTCGAATCCTCGATTGACATGGCCAATGAAAAAATTACTTTAGCACCAATTCCCACTCCAACGGTGCATATGTACATTACTAGATTACTTATCAAATTGCAGGAATGACACCAAACACTTAGTCTGGCTCATGTGCAAATTCAACAAAAACACCAAGTAGAACTCGCAGCGCACGATCAAACTCGTGGAAAATATCAACAGGAGGTATAGGCTCACCTTGATCCAGGTGGATATTGGTGGCCATCCACCTATTCCACTTTGACCGACACCATTTTTTCTTTCATTTTTTCTGTTTCCTTAATTGTAGCACAATTTACTATTTTTAGAAGTTTTTCGGGTCCTGAACTTTCAGAGCAATTTTGAGGACCTAAATGACATTTTTGGGCATGAATGCTTCGACGAATATGATTATGTTCCGGATTTGAACTCGTTATTTGTTGTTATCATTGTATTCCTTGGATAGATATTTCTAACGATGTATCATGTGCATCAAACAGAGATAGTATGCCAAAGTTACGACCCCGAGAAATTAATGTATCAATTTACCCCAACGGGGCCCATATTCTGGTTTTTCATCTCCTAGGGTTAAGTTTTTGGATGTTTAGGGTTTTCCATTGTTTCTCAATAATATATAGGCCTTTGAGCCTCACTGTAACAAAGATTTCAGAGGCCAGTAGCCGCCACATCTCTTCTCAAAGATAAGCTACCAGTGCCTGAGCTATTGTATTTCCATTATGTATGTAAGCATATTTTAGTCATTTGTTGTTAATGAAATGAATCTTTACTTCCACTGCATCTCTGTGTTTATGTGTATTTCTATATTTCATTGTGTTCCTGCATAAATATGGATCAGTGGTATTAGAGGAGTCTTCTCTTTCTCGATCCTTCTTTGCATGTCCCCAACGAGGTCGGGGTATAAGGATGTAGGGCCTGATCTAATTGAACCGTTGCAAGATCAGCCTCAGAAACCCTGACAGTCACCCATGGGGGAAGAAAAGAAAGATGAGGGAGTAGGAGATCCTATCAAATTATTTCTCGAGGATGCCCTTGAGAAACAAAGGAACACGATGATGGACAACTTTGCCTAGATCCATCAACAGCGTCCCACTGGCAGTGCATCTACATCCAACTGCCACTCTGGAGGCACCACTCATTTTTAGGTACAAGTAAACTTTGACATTCCCATATTTGAGGGCCAAATAGATGCATATGTCGTTTATAGATGGTTTAATCTATTAGAAGGATATTTCTTGGTTCATGACTTTTTCGACCGAGAAAGGATTATTTTTGCACTCCTTAAAGCCGCCCCCCATGTCAAGGATTGTTGGGAAACCTACAGAGAGAAACAGAGTGAGGGGGAACCCTCTCTATTCTCGGTTGCACCCACTTGGAATTATTTTCTATACGCCATCAAGGAACAATATTATCCCATGGGGAGCTATGAGGAAAAATAAATACAATGGACTACGTTGCGACAATAAAGGGACCAAGACATGCATGAGCTGACGAATCTGTTCCATAACCTACACACAAAGTTGGGTATCAAAGATTCAGAGAAAGATTTGGTGTTAAAGTACCGCAGTTTCCTTCATAGATACATTTAGGAGGAAATGGAGTTCCTAGACATCTTCTCTCTTGGTGCGTTATACTGGTATGTTGCCAAGATTGAGAAAATGTTCAAACAGAAGAAGCGAGACTTTGGGTCTGCTAATCAGAAGCAAGGGACAGGTACCCCCAAACAGTCGAACAAAGGACCAATCCAAGGCGGGGCAGCCCAGGAGAACCCACCAAAGCAGCAAGCAAAGAATAACACCACGAAGCCAAAAAAGGACACGGGGAAGTGGTGTGAGTTCCATAAGAGCTCCACTCATAACACAAGTGCGTGTCAGGACAAGCAATTACTAGTAGTCGAGTTGAAGGCTTATGAATTGGATGCAAGCTCCAACTCTGAATCAGAACCTGACAAGGGGAATAAAAGGGGGAAGAATATTATCGATGCGGAGCCCAATGCCACCGTTTCTACCACGAAGATCGAGAAGAAGGAACCAAAAGATCCAGAGAAGGCGGAGCGCCTCTTCCATTCCCATATGTGGGTAAAGGGTTCCTCGTTGCAGTTCATTTTCGACAGTGAGAGCTAGAAGAACCTCATATCAGTAGAGGTCGTGAAACAACTAGGCTTGCCAACCACAACACACCCACAACCATACACCATTGGGTGGCTGCACCAAGGACGAGACCTCTGCATCAGCCAACAATGTCGCCTTCCCTAAAACATCAAGCCCTTCATGGATGATGTATTATGTGACATTACTCCTTTTAATGCTTCTGATGTATTATTAGGCCAACTATACTTGTGGAAGAAACATGTTGTGTATGAGTCCAGGCCTCATGCTATTATTATTACTTTGGGCAATAAGTTTTATAGGATACCATAAATAACACCGCCTACAAGAATCTATTTGATTACTGCAAAACAATGTAATAAGCTCATTGCAAAAACTCGAAAATTTGTTTTCCTCATGATCCACCCTCAGGGAAAGAAGAAGACTGTGGCCAAGACCTCCATACAGGGCCCCTCTACATGACAACAATAGATGGATAAGGTCGTGGAGGAGTACGAGGAGATATTCACCTCCCCCGTAGGGGTGCCTCTACAATATCAGGTCAAGCACCCCATCGATCTCACCCTAGGTGCGTCGCTGCCCAATAGACCAATCTATTGGTGCTCTGTTATGGAGAATGACGAAATCAAGAGGAATAATCATGAGCTGTTATAGAAAGGTCACATCCGACTGAGTTCATCACCCTGTGGGAGCCCGATCGTGTTGGTGCAGAAGAAGGATGGGACTTGGAGAGTCTGCATTGACTATCGGGCATTGAACAAGATCACTGTTCGGAATAGGTACCCGATCCTGCAGATTGATGACCTTCTGGACCAACTCAAGGGGGAAAAATATTTCAGCAAGATTGACTTGAAGTCTGGGTATCACCAGGTACCAATCGAACCCTATGATGTGTGGAAGACTTCCTTCAAAGCCAAGGAGGGCCATTTTGAATGGATGGTCATGCCTTTTGGGTTGACGAATGCCCCTGCAACCTTCATGAGACTAATGGACGACATCTTGCAACAATTCACCAACTCATTTGTAGTGGTTTACTTGGATGACATACCACCAACCCTTTTAGTTCATACAGACACAAGGAAAGTTGCATAACGATCACCATAAGTAGTGGTCCAGATACTTGCAACAATTTCATTTGAACATTAAGTACAAGAAAGGAAGCACCGATAATGTTCCAGACTGCCTCAGTCGACTACCTATCATGGCGGTAACCAAGGTGCTCAACTCTTATGGGCACGAGACTTCTGATTGGTCGCTTCTCTACAAAAGTGATCTAGAATTCGGACACACATACAATACACTCTTGGACGGTAAGAAAGTTCCTAATTTTCACCTCCAGGATGCCCTGCTATGTCACCTGGGACACCTTTGTGTTCCTTCAAGCAAGCGTGCCAAGATGATTTGGGAGGCTCACTATAGCCGGGTTGTTGGGCATTTTAGGGTCAAGAAAACCGTAGCAATACTGGAAAAGTATTTTTATTGGCCGAACCTTCGACAAGAAATCGGGAAGTACATCAAGTCCTTCACTGCTTGCACCATTGCCAAACCGACCATCAAGAAGCAAGGCCTCTATACTCCGCTACCTACCCCTATTCGACCTTGGGAATTCATCTCCATGGATTACATGTTGGGCCTTCCTTCTACTAAGCATGGCAATGACTCTGTTTTTTTGGTCTTCGATAGATTCTTGAAGATGTCCATTATGATGGCCCACAAGAACAATATCACAGCAGAATGCACTGATAAACTTTTCTTTGAACGAGTGTGGGTACACTTTGGGATCCCACAGTCTACCATATCATATCGGGACAATAGGTTCCTTAGTACATTTTTGTCCAACCTCTAGTCGATGTTGGACACCAAGCACACCAAGTCCACATCTTTCCATTTGCAAACTGATGGCCAGACAAAGGTCGTCAATTGGATGATTGTACACATTTTGTGCATGTACAACTCAAAGAATCCACGCACATGGGATGAGAGCCTCCCCTATGTACAAGACAGTTACAACCACTCTCTCCATAGCTCAACCAACCACAATCCCTTTCAAGTGGGCTTGGGATTCCAGGCACTATGTCCCATTGTTGTAGCCATGCTATTTGCGGTTACTCAGGCAGATTCATCCCATGTCGAGTCTGAGGCTAACAAGCCAATTGACTTCATTGAGCACATTCAGCACAACCACCAACAGGTTCATGACATCTTGGATAGATCCAACACTAAGTACAAGAAGTGACATGATCAACATTGGATGCCACATAACTTCCAAGTGGGTGACAAAGTGTGGCTACATTTTCAAAAGGAGTGCCTCGCTCGACCCTACCGAAAGATTCGCTCGCTCCGATATGGTCCATACATCATCACCAAGGATGTAGGGTACAATGCCTTTGAGCTCAATATTCCACCATTCATTGGTCTGCACCCAGTGTTCAATGTGGACCGCCTTCATCCCTACTTTCCACCTCTACTAGACACATCCAACATGGCAGAACAACTCACACCAACAGAGTTAAACCCAGATTGCATGGAACAAGCCAAAACTGATCAGATTATGGACACACAAATTAAGAACACCCGACAGCAGAGGATCCACCTATATTGAGTTGTCAAAGTAGGCCAACTCCTTCACCAGGGCAAGTGGCTCACCAGGGACCAAGTTCAACAGAAGTTTCCTCATCTTATGGAGGAACTCAACGCAATGGGGACCATTCCTTCCTAAGGGGGAGGAATGATCCAGGTGGATATTGGTGGCCACATGACCAGGACCAACCCAGGGCTTGAGAATACCTTACTTTAACGCACGCCTCTAACGCACGCAATAAGGCAGGCCCCTATATCTAAAGTCAAGGGGGCCAAGGAAAGTCGTAATAGAGAACACCACACTGGACTTACTTTCTTGACTTACTTTAGGAGCCTTTCAAGACCAGCCAGGAAGGTTAAGGTACCTCTCCCTCCCCGATAGGTAGGAGCCTCCCTTGCTAGGGAGAGAAAGCGCCAAGCAAGATTCTCTTTCTCTCCGACCCTTCCTTATAGATGCGATTATGCAAGCCAGGTGATAGAAAGAGCATCCCCAGACTCTGCGAAATAGAGATATCTAAGGATGAGGAAAAAGAATTTATATCGGCAAGGAAGGAAAGTAACGCGCTTTCTAAGAGCTACCCGAGCACGATCGACCCGTCCTATTCCACTTGGATGCACACCATTGTTTCTTTTATTTTTTCAGTTTCCTTAATTGTAGCACAATTTACTATTTTTAGCAGTTTTTTGGGTTCTGAACTTCCAGAGTCGTTTTGAGGCCCTAAACGATGTTTTTTGGGCATGAATGCTCCGACAAATATGAGTTCGTTTTGGACTTGATATTCGTTGTTAGGAGTGTATTCCTCGGATAGATATTTCTAACGATGTATCATGTGCGTCAAACAGTGATAGAATGCCAAAGTTACGACCCCGGGAAATTTGTGTACCAATTTACCCCAATGGGGCCCGTATTCTGGCGTTTCATCTCCTAGGGTCAGGTTTTTGGATATTTAGGATTTTCCATTGTTTCTCAATAATATATAGGCCTTCGAGCCTCATTGTAACACAAAGTTTAGAAGCCAGTAGCCCCCACATCTCTTCTCAGAGATAACCTACCAGAGCCTGAGCTATTATATTTTCATTATGTCTATAAGCATATTTCAGTCATTTTTTGTTAATGAAATGAAGATTTACTTTTGTTGCATCTCTGCGTTTATGTGTATTTATTTATTTGTTCCTACATAAATCTGTATCACACCGAGCCTTTCAATAATTATATGACATTGAAGTCTCATTGCACACAAATACAAGGTCTCAACATGCTAAAAGTTGTACCACCTTCATCAACCTCTTGGGCCAAGTCGATGAGTTGTACAGGAACATACCTAACACCTCAGAGGAGGTTCTGGACATTCACCTTATCACAAAATCCTGACCATAAAGGCTCATCTTCAGGTTTTGGATTCGAAGAACATCATGCTCCACTCATGGATCCAACAATCCACACTAGAAAATATGGAGTTGCAAAAAAATATTGGGGTGGCCGAGGAATCCCTCCACAATGGGCAAGCCCAACTCAAATAATTTTCAGAGTTGCTCGAATATTGTCTTACCCTTTGGAACAATGCTAGAACCACTTGCAAAATATGATGAAAATTATCTCTATTAATGACATGGTTCGCATGGTTGAAGCAAAGGATTCCCAACAAAAGAG
>JASDQU010104093.1:46373-72393 GCA_032191745.1 Picea mariana
TAAAGAAAATTGACATGAAATATCCCCAAGTCACCACAGTTGATACATATGAAATGGTCCAGTTCACTCAACAACTCCACGTCACCCTCAATGAATCTGACAGTTGGTTCCAGGAGTTCATTAAGGAATTCATGAAGTCGGTTCCTTGCATGGAATCAATCACACCATGATAAAGAATGTTGGCTTGAGGGAGATCCAAGTAATAGTGTTGGGGGATTATTTGCACTCAAAATTTTGGGGTAAATATTATGCATGCACATAAAAATAGTTTTGTGCGCACTCTAGTTTTGTATGCACATCATCAACTTCATGATAGATGAAATAAGGTATGTATACCAGTAATATCTCTATAATTCATGCTAAGAATTTGAAAGATACTCCATGCATGCAAAATGAAGAAGAAGATCCTCATGAATCTTCGCTAATGATGAACTCAAACAACATGAGGGATCATGGAGAAATTAAGGGATGATATGGCGAGTTAGTTAATACTGCCATGACTCTAAAGAGGTTACGTGGGATGCATGTGGGTGGTAAAAGCATGCACAATTGGCATTCAATAGAGTGAGTGGAGAAGAGGTGAAAGTGACAGAGTGCCACAACACAGAAGGAAAGTAAAAGGGGCAGCAAAGACACAGAGAGGAGTTTGCAGAGTCTGAGGTGTGTATTAGAGATGATAAAGAAAGAGTCTGGTTTTTTTTTGCATGAGTCATGTCGTGAATCTGAAGAGTAGTTTTGTGTGTGGCTGGAATAGTTTTTTTAAGGAGTCTATAATAGATTTAGCTTGATGTTATGTGTAGATTTTGATAGAAAATGCATGGATCCTTTTAATGCATTATTGATAAAATATATGAGAGCACAAGGTGTTATTCCTAATGAATTATGAGTCTGTTGGCCCATGTATACCATTGTTCGAATGAAAAAAATATAAATCTTCTATTATTCCTATCATTTACTGTGTTTATTATGAGTTCAATGGATCAATATGGTAATGTTGCCTGATGTTAATATCATAATAAACTATAAGGAATTGCATGAGTGTGAGTCTGAGTGGATTTATAATGTATTTTAACCCTTAATCTTCTACACAAGTCCAGATGGTCTCTGTGATTCTCTTGGAGTCTTGGGTGAGACCTTCTTTAGTCCTAGACATAGCATTGATATGTTGAAGCATTTGGGTTTTGTTGGTCAAATCTGGATGAACCCTAGGTCATCAACCCCCAACATTTGGAAGGATGCGTGCAAGCGAGACAATATTTTGCTGAGCAATTACGCATAGAGCTATGATCTACTACATTCTCTAGATATATGATACACTATTAGTAGAAGGGGATCAACAGATTTTTTGGAAAAACAAAAGAGGAACTTTCATTGTGGAATAAAACGATACGCTCAAGCAATATAATGCATTTAACGAAAAAAATGGGATGTGTGTGTTGGAATGTATAAGAAGAGAGAGAAATGACAATCGAATATGAGATTGTAGTCAATGGATGTACCCAAACATGACAACTCTATAAATTACCATTGAAAAGGAAATAACAATAATATATACCCCAAAGTAGATACTCTACTCTAGAGAGATCGTACTTTAAATTTTTTAATGTTGCTCTCTTTTGTTGTAAGCATTTTACCATGCACTTGTTTTTTGAAGTACTATGCATTTGAGTGATGTTCTTAACATAGAACTAAGGAAGTTATTTTTATGGAGATGATCATATTTGAGATTCTTTAGCAATCAAAAGATTATATTCATAGAACATTTTTTATCATGAAGAGAAAGTGTGATTTGTTGAAGAAATAGTGCAAGAGTGAAAAACCAAAACCCTACATCCACGGAGAAGGATTTCAAGATTGCAATAGAGGAATGTTTAGGATTGACAGTGAATTATGGAGTTACTATCAAATATGCAATATGAATCTTCTGATAGACGGTATAGGAGGTATCAATTTGACTATGCAGAGATGACTTGTTACATCTTAACACAATCTTGAAGGTGTTAATAAGAATTTCTATGACTTATACACAATTTGAAAATCAAAGTGTATTTTTCTGAATGAGAAACAAATTCTTTGAGTTTCATGTGATACATACTCTTGTAAATGATAAAAACCCTAAAAATTATGCTGTGTAATTTTCTAAGAAAACAAACAGTAGTCTTGGCTTGTCTAACAAAAAATGTTATACCCTCATTCATATCTTGGTGCATCTATCCATGTCTTCCCTTTAAATATACTTCTCAGAATTTGTCAATCTTGGGGATTTGAAGTGCCAGAAAATAGTAGGAAAATCTTCTAAAAAGAAAATCTATGTAGCATCTACATATCTGAAAAAGATGATTGTATTGAGCGAATCAATATACGACTCGAGACAAACCACAATGGTGCAATGGATCACTAGGGGTACTTATTGTGAAATTCTCAAATAAAGTTAATCTAAATATAGTAAACAAAGTTGGGTGAGAGGGTGGGATACTAAAGAGATACTATAACTTGAGAAGAGAAAACCTTAGGAGAACCTTGGCCAATGGATCTAGTTTAAAGAAAGAGGTTAGATGGAAGGGAAAAATATAAAAAATATTAGAAGCTAGATCTAAGAAGAGTAGGTGTGGACCAATGCTCTATTAGCAAATGATGTAAATAAAGGTTCCAAAAGGGAAGTGCATAACTTGGAAACAATCCATAAACAAAGATAACAACAAATATCTATACTGTGGAGCATGTAGTTAATTAAGTTTGAGAAGGATTGGAATTCGACAGAAAAAATTCCCATCACAAGACATTTTTCTCATCAAATATAGTTAAAATTGTTATCTCACTATTTGACAGAATGGGAAACCAAGTAATTGGAACGTTGACGGATAATAATTTTTCTAAAACGTCATTAATTTTCTTCCAATCCAGATATGTGGTGAGATTGGATGTAATTCTTGAATCTAGAGTATAATTTACGAATAAAGTCAAGTGATCTAGAAGCAAGTGGTGGTTACTTTGGTGGTTAATGAAGTAATGACTCTTCCTTCATCAAGCCACCCACCAAACTTTACTCTATAGAATGGAGTGTTTTGACTATATCCATTATCAAAACTAGTGCTGAAAACTCCATTTTGGATTCACCATGAGTTTGCGACCAATAATCATGAGAGGCAGTGTGCTAATAGAGGTAGGGAAGAGCAGTGATTTGTGACGAAGCGGGGCACATAATAGGGATGTGCTTAGGCTTAGAAAGTCGAAGTTGTCTTCAACAATGTACTCACAAGTGATGTCACCTCAATGATCTAGTTTCATTTTGGTGAAGAAACCTACCTCTTGTTTTGTATATTGTGCGCTATTTACTTAAGAATGATTGTTTACAATCATACTAATTCCTTGTGATTTCGACCGATGGAAGTTATGATTTATGTATTTTGGAGCCATGATGAAATGGAAACCATGTAAAAATATAAATGTATCATTGAATTATGTGATGGCATTGATAAGATTTACACCATATAAATGTAGGTGGCAGTTGCGCTGACAGTTTCGAACCAAATTAGGAGTAATTTTTAGGAGAATGTAGTTTTATTCTTATTTGAAAATATATGATTCTTTGCAATTTTTGATATGAGGATTTTTTTTTTAAAGTTATAGGTTTTGTGTAAATAAAAATGGATGTAAATTTTTAGTTTCATACCCTACATCGAACAATAATGTAACACCCCATATCTTGTCTTTAGGAAATTATAACACTATAGTTTACTCATCTTGGTAATTCAATTATTAACATTTATTTGGGATGAGTTAGATTGGGATAAATATTTGAGATATGTACATCTGGACCAAATTATGTATTTTCTGATATTATTTTCATCGTTATATGTTCATGATGTTGATCGTTATGTGAGTTGGTTAAACATGTAAACATACATTTCTTAATTGAACATTAATACATATATGGATTCTTATATTAATTTGTGGTGTATATGCATGGATATGAATTATTGGTGCACTAAACTACATGTTGATGAGCTATGTGATAGTCAAATGACTGTAGTGTTGAGGTAACTTGGATGTCATAGACATACAAAATATAGAATATGCTATGAGTTTCACTTATTATTTAATTTATGAATTGAAATATTGTTATGATCTGTGGTAAGTGTGGTTTTGATAGGACGTACAACTTTCCCAGAGTGGTTGTTTCATAACGCGACTCTAAGAACAATAGTTGCACATTATGGCTTGATGTAAGGTGTTGACCCTATTTCTATAAGGAGGGGTGGAGGTTTTTCCCAGCGTTTACCCTTTAAAACTTGGAGTCATGGGAGTGTTGTGTGAAGTCACGCTCCCCCAGACATGTGATGGCGACTTCAAGTTTCCTGTTGGGGAAGCTTGGTCGAGATGTATGATACTTCCACTTACGAGTTCTATCTGGATTTAGGTCAATATATTTGATTCTCTAGCTTAGTCCAACAGAGGAAAGGATATGATGGAAGATGGAAGTATGTTACAAAGGAAGGATGATTTGATGTTAGTTGAGAAAAAATTTATGGGATTAGTCGTGGGACTCTTGATTTATCACTTGGTTCCAAAACACTTAGTATTATTTCATTTTTGATATTCTAAGTCTGATGATCAATTCTTGAGGAATTATTGTAGTTTTGTTAGTTATAATTACTACATGATGCATTTGTTGTCCTACATGCATTACTGTGATCATATAGGAACTATACACTAGAGGCATTTCTTGTTTATCATTAGCATGTGTGTAGGTTTTGTGTCTGCTAGCTACACACACCTACCCTACACATGTACACTAGTATAATTAATTAAATTATTAATTATTAACTATATTATTGACTATTTAATTTAATTGTTTAATGAGTATGTAAATTATATTGCATACAAAATATCTAGTATCGTTAAATGTCTTCTTTGACTTTGATCAATGGTTTCTATGATGAATTAAATGAGTATGGTGGGTTGTCATGTACATTTAGGGTAAATTGTCAAGTTGCATTTATAAGCTAGCATGAAAAGAAAGACTTTGCTTGTCTATCATTAGCATGTGTAGGATTTGTGTTCGCTAGCTACGCACACCTACCCTACACATGTACACTAGTATAATTAATTAATGTATTAATTATTAACTATTTAATTTAATGGTTTAATGAGTATGTAAATCATATTGCATACAAAATATCTAGTATCATTAAATATGTTCTTTGACTTTGATTGATGATTGCTATGATGAATTAAAAGAGTATGGTGGATTGTCATGTACATTTTGGGTAAATTTTCAAGTTGCATTTATAAGATAGAATGAAAAGAATGACTTTTCATTTTAATTATTGTTATTTTATGTAATTCATTTATATTTTAGTTTTATTAAATAACTTTTTCCAAAAATCTAGATAAGGGAGGTTGATGGATAATAATGAGGGTGGTTGAAGAGACATGGAGAAGGGGGTATTGAAACTTGATAAATAGGGAGAGGTTGGAGCATGTTGGGAGGTTGCAGTTTGTGGAGAATTTGGATAATTCTTGGAAGATATAATTCTTGTGAGTCTTCTTAGAGCATAGGTGCCTTGTAGTTCTTGGAGTCACGGGCACGGAGGGCCAAGAAACTGAAAGGTTTCCTGGAGCTAAGAAGTCGGCTAGGATTGTAGTTGGCTAGGAGGATTTTGTTGTTTCCCTCTGAGAAAGTGAAAATAAAAGGAATGCTTGGAAGCACCTTCCTACTACTAACAGGACTAAATTACAAATGATCATCTTCAATGGACTAGGCAGAAAGCATTTTATTTGGTGTGTTTCATTATGTTTAGATTTAAATACTTTAATCACAAAGTTAACTTTTTATTTATCTCATCTCTTATTAATATTCGTATATTTGAATTCAAATTTGGATTCAAATTTGGAATATTTAACATTAGAAAAATTGTAAAAGAATTGTAAATATGTAGTAGGTTATTTCATGTATAAAAACATACATTTTTTTTTACACTAGATGCACATGTTTAAGTTAGCAAATATTATTTCATAGTACCCATGGGAAAGGATGCTACAAATAAGCCCATGAAAATCCCAAAGATAAGAGGATTTTTACAAAATGTTTTCATATATATCAATCATGTCACTTTCAAAATTATTTTCATTTTATAATTTGTATTTTATAAAAGTAATTCACTTAAAATATAATTTATATTTTATAAAAGTAATTCGCTTAAAATACACTTTTGCATCTAATTATGAAATGAAATTCCAATTTTTTTTTTTTTTGGTCATTTATTTATTTATTGCATAGTATGTTAATTAATTAATTTATCTAATTTAATTTATTTATTTATTGCATAGTATGTCAATTTGAAAGTTTAAAATTTTAATTTCATAATCGAAAAATATTTTTTTAATCAAAACTTCATAATGGAAAAAAAAAAATTTAATTAAAATTTTACTATTAAAAAGTTAATTTTTTATAAAATTTTGTTGTTGAAGAGTAAAATTTAAAAAATAACTTTTTTTAATCAAAATTTTAATATTAAACAATTAATTTCTTATTGATGATGATGATGATGATGATTAACGTCCATTAAGACCGAAGTCGTCTATCATGCTTTAAGAGAGTAAGTGATTACTTGTGATTCTTTAGAATTTTGTTTTTGTGCTCGAAAAACATTAAGAGAAGCTTTCCAAGATCACCATACTTTTGTTGAGTTAAGAGGTTAGAAAGGTTGGTAGTGTGACAAATATTTTGAAAATGAGATCTAATATGGATATAGGCTCAACAATCTAAGAGAAAGTGATTTTCATCTTCAACCTTCTTGGTGGTGACACGCTCTTTCATCCCATGGCATTTTAGAAATTGCCCAATGCTCAGTTTCACTATAGAGCTCGTGAGAATTTGTTTTTATCTTAGCAATGCTTAATTTTTTTCTTTACACTTGACAAAACATATGGATAATTTTGATCACATCCTTATAATACCTTAATTTTTTTTTCCCTCTAACTCTTTATCACACCACATTTTCTCCTTAAATTTTGATTTGACATTTTTTTTATAGTATCTTTATTCTGCAAAATGGTGTCTTCCATGATTCCCCAATAGTTTAGCCAAGACCGACCATATTTATGCCATCCTTGTTTGAGTTGATGGTGGTTATGACTTAATTTTGAAGAAATTTTAGGAAGTCTCTTGTCTTCCATGTTGTTTAACTTGTTCTTGTACATTAGGTATCTAGTCATAGCCATGCTCTCAATGGGGGAGGGACTTGTTTCTAAGAGGAGAACATGTTTGGGTGTATTTCCTTTAATTTTGAGATTATAGGTTATAAAATTCTTTTGTATTTTCTCTATTTTTTTCTAGTATTCACGAGAGATACTACAGCCCCAAACATCACATCCATAAAGAATAACATGTGTAACAAGAGTCTCAAAAAGGAGTTTCTTCTTATCCCAACTCCAAAGATCAACTGATTTACAATTGTTTTCAAGCCCATAATAAACTTCCCATCCCCCAATAATCATTTTCTCAGTGCTATAATTCCAATTGAGCTTGTGGTGAATATCAATTCCAAGATATTTGTATGAAGTCACTTCCTCCAAGTTGTTGTTGTCATATACGAAGGTATCATAAGGGATCTTATTGGATTTAATAATCATGACCTTAGTCTTATTAGTATTAAGAGTCATACACATATTGGAGCAAAAATCCTTGAGGATTCTTAGTTGGTTTTCAAGATCACGGGGACTACTTGCCATAAGAACGATATCATCGGCATAAAGAAGAAGATTGATGACTATACCAGTGAGAGTAGGGCCGACACAACCTATTTTTTCCAAGCAAACTTCTAACTTGTCAATGTATATGCCAAAAAGGGTAGGGGACAAGGGACAACCTTGTTTGACTCTGATATTACAGTTAATCTATTTTGACTAGCCCTCAATGTTTTCAAACTTAGCAATAATGTTCTCATACATCCTTATTGCAACAACGCTTTGATAGGCACTTTTATGTCTTCCAACTTATTCCAAAGGATTTTCCTAGGAACCATGACAAAAACTTTTCTAAAGTCAACAAAACAACAAAAAAGATTGGTTTTAGTATTGCTGAACTCCTATGCAATGATCTTAAAGGTAAAAAGATTGTCCACAGTTAAATGATATCTTCTAAAAGGATCTTGACCTTTCTAGCTAAAAGTTAATCTTCTTTTCGAAAATAATACCATAAAATTTGGCGAAAATGAAACTAATCATAATAATCCTATAATGAAAACTTCATTATTGAAAAAATCATTTTTAAAATACAAAACCTTTATGATAGATTTTAGAAAAACACAATTTTAAAGAGAATTTTCTTTGATAAGAAAAATAAAGATTCAAAACATCAAAATATTGTTTACCAAGTAAAAGAAATACACATTCCAACAGTAAGTGCGACTAAATAATTTGTCACCGTACAAAGTCTTCCACATAGAATGGCGATTCGAGATACTCCACGGGGTAAAAATATGTTGGGAATGTCCTTTCTTTTAATTTATTTTGGTTGTCAGTGATTTGACTAATTTTAATTGTGTATGGATAAAACGGGAAGAATGCATTCGTATCTCCAATTATGCGGGAGAGTGATGCCAATCAACGTAGGAGAGTGATGCCTATCAAGATTCTTGTGGGATGGTTTTGCAGGCAACCTCTCGACCAGTTGAAGCAAAGAATTCGGGTGAACATTTTTATCCTCATGCGACCACTTCAAATTTAACATAGTCAAATTCATAAAGTCTATCCTGCTTGCTGCTGCAAATGAATTTCCTGTATCATATCGATACATGTGGTATTCATCTCTGATCTGTCTTATATAATGCTATTCGGCGTATCGTAATATTAATATTCATATTGCGATTTGCATTGCGCATGAGAGAAGATCTTGCATACAACTTAAAGTTCTTGTATGCTAAGCTGTTCTTAAAGTTGTTACCTTGCCCGGCCTCTCATCACTTGACAACTTTGAAAATCCGAAATTATGTATCGAAACCTACATCACCTGTATTCAATACTACGAAGGATGAGGGTGCTCCCTTCGTCCTCAACTTCGAGCTGCCCTCTTTTGCAGGAAGAGGTGTTGAACCCCACCAGATACGAAAATATAGCGCTTGTGGATATGTGGAAAGATACTCAAGGAGCACTCTCTTGGAAGATCCCATTAATCCTGTTTTGAAAGTGGAGATACTGCGATATGGGGAATTTGCAGAGTCATGCTATGATGCATTTGATAGTAAACTTTCCCCCAATGATTTTGGTGGGTGTAAGTACAGCCTTGATGAACTGTTTGATAGTTGTGAAAGGCCTGGTCATTCGGGAGCTTTCTCTACCTCTGGCTATGAAGTGACCCAGTATTTGTACGTGAAAATTGATACGTTGGGGAAGCCGATATAGAAATCTGTTTGGATTGGCTTTATTGCAGTCTGCACATACTCTGAAGAGATACGAAGACTAGGGAGGCGGTATATTATAGTAGCATGGAGAGGAACCAAAACACACCAAGAATGGATACAGAATGTCAAAGACATTTTAGTTCCTGCTCGATTATAGTCGTTTGAAGCACAAGGGCGTCAGAGTCGGATTAGCAACTTCTGCTCGTTTGAAGGGCAAGGGCGTTCTAGACCGAGTATCAAGTACTACTCGTATAGACGACAAGGGCGTCCGGGTTGAGAAGGGGTTTTTGAGCTGCTACATCTCTAAAGGACAGGATTCAAGATGTGCCAGAGATACTGTTCTTTTAGAAATTGTAAGACTGGTGGATGAATATAAGAATGAAAGTTTGAGTGTAACTTTGACTAGGCACAGTTTAGGAGCTGCTCTGGCAACGTTAAGTTCATATGACATTCAAAAAATGCTGAACTCAAATTTACCGGCACGGCCTATACCTGTAACTGTATTTGCATTCGCAAGTCCGCGCGTAGGGAATAGAGCATTCTCCCTGCGAATGGAGGAGCTAGGAGTGAAAGTGTTGCGGTTGGTGAATAAGGGCGATGTTGTTCCCAAAGTTCCTGGACTTGTTTTCAATGAAAGTTCATGTGGCTGGCTGAGTAAACTGTTCGATTGTCTTCCTTGGACATATTTTCACGTGGGTGTGAAAATTGTTCTGGACAACAATGACATCCGTAGTCTTTTTCCTGCTTATGCCCACAGTTTAAAGGTTTATCTTCAACTGATTGACGACTATGTGGGAGAGGGTAGACCTTTCAAATCGTCAGGGCGAAGAGAGCTTGCTTCGGTTGCAGCGACTTATTAATTGAAGACCTTGGCATTTCCTTTATAAGTGGCAGAACCGGTACCGACACCACCAGCAAGATCAAATTAATAAATTTGGACAAGGACAAGAACTAGTCAGATGACCAAGGATCGACTGAATCACCTGAAAACGTGAGCTTCTAAGATGACCGTGAGCTTCTAAGATGACTAACTGAATCAGAACTTTTGTCTTTAATTTATTTTAATTTTTTGTCCTTTGTTATCACAATGAGCTCGTTCTGAGCAAATAAAGTGATCCAGACAAAAAAAAATGTATATCAGAATTAAACGCCTTTTCTATCATTCTAATAGCTTATATAATAAACCTAATTTATTGTATAATAAACTTCTTAAGAATTTCGATTGCATGATAGACTGAGACTTTGTTAAGGTATGTCAATGTTGATTCATTATTCACTTGCTAGGGTGATGAGGAAACTATATTATAAATTCATCTCATTACATAAAAATAAAATTATAGCATAAAAACAAAATCATAAAATCATAGTATTGTTTTTTTAACTTTCAATGAATTTTTGGTCAATTTGGGTTGTATCTTTATTTTAATTTCTGTATATTTTTCTTGGGTTGTATCTTTATTTTAAGTTCAGTATATATCTCTTGGACGATGTTAAAGCGATGAACATAAATGCTAACACCTAAGATTACCCAAAAATTAATATAATCACAGCACATTAAAATATCAAATAATATATCATGAAACATTAAATTGGAAAAGCTATAACAGAAACTAAAATCTAAAAATTAATATAAGCATAACACATTAAAATATCAAATAGTATACCATTAAACATTAAATTGGAAAATCTATAACAAAAACTATTCAATATCAAATAGTATACCATTAAACATTAAATTGGAAAATCTATAACAAAAACTAATCTTCAAGAAGTAGAGATAAATAAATCATAAAATAATATACCATGAAATATTAAATTAAAAAAATTATAACAAAAATTACTAAATCATGACATTAATTTGGAAAATACATAACAAAAGTTAATTTTCATTGAAAAAGCTATAACAAAAATTACTAAATCATGACATTAAATTGGAAAAGATATAATAAAAACTAATCTTAGTAATATAAAGATACTTGAATTATGGTATAAAATATGCTAAAATTCCTAACCTGAATTGGAGAAGGTATAACAAAAGATAATCTTCATGATGTAAAGATAATTAATTATAACATACAATAAACCACAAATCATAACCTAAAATATATCACGATTCAAAATAACCTATAAGATTTATGGAAGATGGATTTCATCAAAGCTTTAAACACTTGATTACTACAATTAAAAAAAAATGTTTATAGATTGTTTTGAATTATGACCATCATACAACCAAAAGATACAATATTTAATTGAATTAATTAAAACAAAGATGTAATTTTTACTTGAATTGATTGAAACATAGATCACAAACCCTGCAAGTTTCCTTTATTTGAATTGATTAAAACATAGATCACAAACCCTGCAAGTTCCCTTTATTTGAATCGATTAAAACATGGATCACAAACCAATTAAAACATAGATCACAAACCTTGCAAGTTCCCTTTTCACCATAAAGAATAAAAACTCCGATACTTTCAATGATATAGAAAACTAAAATAGAGACAAAATTCCTTGATTAAAACAAAGATATAAATCTTACTAGAATTGATTAAAACATAGATCACAAACCCTGAAAGTTCCCTTTTCACCATAAAGAATAAAAACTCCGATACTTCAAATGATATAGAAAATGAAAACAAGGACAAAGTTCCTTACAAGTTTCTTTCTTTTCCATAAACTCACCCTTCCATTCAAACTAACACATGCAAGAATTTAATTTAATGGGTCTATGAGACATGAGCCCTCTCGGCATTCTCAAGTTCAATAGGCCCTTCCATTCAAACTAACACACTTGAATTTAATGGGTCTGTGAAAACATATCCTCACAAGGACAATATCCCTCAAGCACAATGAGACAAATTCTCTACCACATAACATATCAAACATATTAGAAAGAAAATTAAACTTGAACTTTCGTTTTTAACAGGAAAGACTTGGAATCTTGTCTCAACAGACCTTTTCGTTAACTTACGAAATTTAAAAAAAATTACAATTACAAATCCCTCAAGTGGCTTCACTCTTTTATTAGTCTCAAATTACTTACTATCTACAATCACAATCACCCACTCTTTAATTAGTCTCAAAATACTTACTCTTTTATTAGTCTCAAACTACTTACTATCTACAATCACAATCACCTATTGGTCTTAGTGTCAATCACACACTTCATTGTAGTAAATTTTTCTTCCATAAATTCTGAAAACAAAATAAATATTTTACTTGTAACTGTTGCTTCTTCTTATTCTTCTCCCAGTTATATTTTCTATTTGAAAATCGCTTTTTATTTTTCATTTTTGTCTCCCCTTTGTTTTCCTCCTCTTCCTCGGATCTGTTCTCTTAATGATGCACAACTCTTCCCCCTACATCGCTCTCTGTGTTTTAGAAGCTTCCAACTGCCTCACAAAAATATTAGACAGCCTATAACAAAACCACCCACCTCTTACATCCATGGATCTGAATAAAATTAGCTCAAACTCTTAAAAATGATACCACACATCCTAAATCCACCGACCATATTTAGTTAAATTTATAAATATGCTAGCTGGGCCATTTGACGGTGTACAACAGAAATCTCAATGAAGATTATGGTGTTTATCGAAATTTGTGAAGGATTTGGACTTAGGCCATTCCATGTTTAGTGGATAGATCAATAGCGACGAGGGACTCTAGAGGTAGAGTTTCGATGACATCGTTGGAACCCCAGTGCCCCCACATTAAGTGGTGACCATTGAGTTATAGATCAATAGGGACGAGGGACTCTAGAGGTGGATTTTCGATGACATCATAGGAACCCCAATGCCCCCACATGGTGATCATTGATTAACTCAAGGGAGGGGATTCAATTACGGAGGCTCCAAAGATTATGCCCCAAATCTTTCGTTAGCCCCACAGTGATCAATCTAGATCAACTATTGGAAACAATTGCAAAGGCCGAGGTGTGTCACATTGGATGCCTCCTTGGTCTACAATTTCATGAGGTTCTCTAGCATACTGGTGGAGTGACACAAAAGACATGACCTCCTTTTGAGTTCACATACTGCAATCAGAACTCTTCTTCGGCCTTCTTTTTTGTCGATGCCATATTTTATACGACAAATGTATGTTGGCTTCTTATTAATTACATATTCATCACTATTACCCTCATATCATTTTCATTTTCTTCTTAATTACATCTTAATCACTATTACCCTCATTATCATTTTTAATTACATCTACATCTCGATCACTATTACCCTCATTTTCATTGCTTCTTCTACTCAACTTCCTTCCTTGGCACTTTTTAAGAGCTTTCTTTCCTTCCCATACTTGCAGTGATGTTGTTGTCATTTCCTACACAACTATCAATAGGACATAATCAAATGAAATAACACCTTTTTCTTTTATTTTCTCACTTTTCTCTTCTTTTCAGCATGGATTGTTGTCTTTACAACGTTAAAAGTTGCTTTCTTCCTTCTCCACTTTGTTGTTATGCTAACTTCCATATCAACATCCACTTCATCAACACCATACTCCACATCATTCCTATTCATAGATTTTTCATCAAAGTTTCTTTATTTTATGATTTCATTATTTTTACAATTTTCTTTATCTACTTTTGCAAACCTTGTGATTTTCTTTCTTCAACTTCTTCAATTTTCCTTTCATAATTCTTTTCCCCATGAATTTCACTTTCTCTTTTGCTAAACACTTCTAAATGATGCCTTTCATCTTCATCTCCCTTTCTTAGAGCTTCAATGAATACCTTTTACATCATCAATTTTGGCTTTCTCAATCTTATCCTCAACTTGTAGCATGCACTCAAAAATCATGCCTTTCATCTACATCTTCAATAATATGTTCATCAACACAAAAAATTTCTCCAAACTTATTCATTTTTACTGTTGTTTGTTTTTCTTATTTTGTTGTAGCTTCTTTGCAATTTAAACACCCCATTAGAGTGTTCATATTTCTCAACTTCTAAACACATACAGAAACATAAACACTTAAATGGTTGAATACAACAAACGTTATTTTTTATGTTCTTCTCTGCACCTACCTTTTTATGTTCTTCTATTCAGCTACTATTGCATCTTGGACTATTCAACATGAAAATTTCAAAATTGCCTACCTTTCTATGTTCTTCTCTTCAACTACTATTGCATCTTGGACTATTCAACATGCAAATTTCAAAATTGCCTCCCCTTATTAATGTATTTTACTACAATGGACGTAGCCTATCATCTTGTTCTAAGTGTTGTTGAGGAAGGTTTCATATGTCCTCTATGTCCATTATCCATATGGACTCCTTCGAATTCATGTTCTTCCTCTCCAATATAAGAGTCTTCCTTCACACAAACTTTCTATGACAACTTTTCTCTCTTTACCTTAACCTATTTCCTTTCCAACATCTTCTGTTTCCACTATAGAGTTTATCACTATTGCATATTTATTATCCTCAATTGCTATAAGAACAATTTCAACAATAAAGAGTTAAAGATTAGTGAAAGAGAAACTGATTATAATATTTCACTTAAAAATATGAGAAACAACACACGGTGAGGCTACGCTCACAATCTATTATTACGCAATGAAGATTTATTATATCATTATATAGGAAATGAATCTATTTAGTCGGTTACAACAAACCACAAAAAAAGAGAATCTACATTAAGTAAAGTAGGGTTCAACTACGCAACTATCTCTTGACTAGTAGAGTTCTTCTACGTAACTATCTCTTGCAACTGAATCTTGCTCCATTATTTCCAAGTCTCCCCCTTAATTGAGAATGGATTGACTTCTACACCTAACATCTCCCTAAACAACTCAAATTTAATCTTTCCAAGAGGCTTAGTGAAAATATCAACAACATTTTCACAAGTATTACAATACATAAGATCTATTTCAATGGACTGCAATTTTTCTCTAACAAAATGAAACTGAGCATCAACATGCTTTGTCCTTGCATGAAAAATCAGATTATTCACCAGCTTGATTGAACTTTGATTATCACATTTGATCATTGTAGGTTCTTTTTGTTCTTCTCCAACATCTTCAAGAAGTCTTCTCAACCAAACAACTTCGCAAGTTGTTTCACACAAGGATTTATATTCTACTTCAGTAGAAGACAAAGATATCGTAGGCTGCTTTTTACTGCTCCATGAAACAACCCCGGATCTAATGCCAAACGCATATCTAGTGGTTGATCTTCGATCATCCATATTTCCAGCCCAATCAGAATCTGAGTAACCTGTCAACTCAACATTAGAGGCATCAGTATATTTAATACCATAATCAAATGTTCCTTTTAGATACCTCAATACTGCCTTTGCTGCATTCCAATGGCTTTATTGAGGTTTTTCCATAAAATGACTTAACACACCCATAGAGTATGCAATATCAAGTCTAGTTGTGGTGAGATAATTCAAACTACCCACCATCTGTCTATAAATAGTGCCATTCACCTCATTCGAACCATCATCACAAGAAAGTTTCACATTCTTATGCATGGGAACAATAGAAGATTTACACTGATCCATTTTCAATCTCTTAAGTACTTCTCTGACATACTTACTCTGACAAACAAAAGTTTGGCCTACATTTCTCCAAACTTCAAGACCTAGGTAGTAATGTAACTCACCAAGATCTTTCACTTCAAAAACTTGGGACAACTGCTCCTTGATTTCATCAATTAATTTCTCTACATTTCCTGTAATTATCAAATCATCAACATATAAGGAAATCAATACTATCTACCCCTGCTCATCAAATTTGGTATACATATTTGGATCACTCTTTCTCTTCATTAAACCTTGTTGAAGAAAGAAAGAGTCTATCTTCTCTTACCCTGATGTAGGTGCCTATTTTAGTCCATACAATGTTTTCTTTAACTTACATGCTAAGTGTTCTTTCCCTTGTTCCACAAAAACTTCAGGTTGAGTAAGGTAAACCTCTTCCTTTAACTCACAATTCAAAAATGCATATTTAACATCTAAGTGGTGTAGCTTCCAATGGTAGTTTGTAGCTAAAGCAATTAACAATATGATAGTATTCAATTTAGCTACTGGTGCAAATGTTTCAGCATAATCAATACCTTATGTTTGTGAATACCCCATTGTAACCAATCTAGCCTTATATTTGTCTATACTACCATCTGATTTAAAATTGGGTTTGTATATCCATTTGCATCCAATGGACTTCTTATGTTTAGGCAATTCAGTCAATTCCCAAGTATTATTTTTCATTATAGATTCATATTCTTCCTCCATTGCATTTTGCCATTCATCATGTTCATTGGCTTCATTAAAACTAATGGGTTATATGACATTTGAAATGCTACTCATTAGAGCATAGTCTTTATACCTCTCAGGGAGTCGAACCTGTCGTGAAGATCTTCTTAACTGATTATCTTCCTCCCCACTTTATGAAGATTTGTCTTCGTCTCTAGGTGAATTGTGACTGCTTGAAGTACTCATATCATCGATTCCTTCTTGTTGTTTCTTTTGCTACGGTTGTGGTTGTTGTTGTGGTGGATGTTGCTACTCTTATTTAACTCCTTCATCAACAAGTCTATGTCATTCCTCATGACTATTATTGTAAATGATTTCCTGCTTCCTGTTCATGGAAAAGTACATCTTTAGTTGCAAATACTTTGTGAGTAGAAGGATCAAATAGTTTGTATGCTTTAAGTTTAGAACAATACCCTATGAAAATACATTTAATGGCTTTAGCATCCAATTTCTTCCTATTCTCCTTTGGAATATGTGCAAAAGTCTTACACCCAAATACTTTCAAATTATGAACTACAGGTTTGGAACCATACAAGGCTTCGAAAGGAGTAACATTATCAAGACACCTTGTTGGACTTATGTTCGTTAAATAAACTGTAGTATTTATGGCTTCAACCCAAAATGTATTTGAGAGATTCTTACCTTTCATCATGTTGCGTGCACACTCTACCAGAGTTTTGTTTTTCTTTTCAGCAACTTTGTTCTGTTGTGGAGTGTGAGGTACTCTAAACTGTTGTACTATTCCATGATCTTTGCAATATTTGACGAACTCCCCTGATTTATACTCTCCCCCTTGATCTGAACGAAGGATTTTGATGGATTTTCCTCTCTTCTTTTCCACCATGGTTCTGAATTACTTAAAGTACTCGAAAATATCACTTTTTCTTCTAAGGAAGTAAACCCATGTGTATCTCGTGCAATCATCAATAAATAAATAAAAAGTAAAATGCACCTCTTAAAGACCTAGTCTGCATATGCCTACAAACATCAGTATGCACAAGATCTAACACATCTCTCTTTTTCCTATCAGAATTAGAGGGGAATTCATATTTGCGCATATTTCCTAATGCACATCCAACACAACCAACATTCTTATTCTTTAACATGGGAAGTCCTTCAACCATATTCTTTTTCTGTAATAACAATAAATCAGGATGATTGATGTGTCCATACCTTTGATGCCAAAGATTCTCTATTGGCATAGTTGTAGAAGTCAGTGCATGATGTGTTTTGTTGGTAACATCAAGTTTGTATAGGCCTCCTGTTCTCACTCTCGTTGCAACAGTTTTGAATTGGTCCAGCAGATCCTTCACTATGCAATAATTCTTGAACAATCCAACCTTCAAGTTCTGATTTGTGATGGTGGACATAGAGATCAATATTTTCTTTATCCCTGGTACATAAACAACATTGTGAATGTGACAAATAGTACCATTCAACAATGTCACAGGAATGCCTCCATATCTCTTGATCTGATGAGCGCGGTCATCTCCAAGATACATGATCGCTCCATTCAGTGTTTCTTTAAAATTAGTGTACCACATCTTATTACATGTCATATGGACTGATGCTCCTGAATCCACAAACCAGGCATCAATATCATCTGTTTCACCAGATAAAGAAGCATTAGCAACAAACAACCTAAGATCTCATGAATCAAAATTTGGGGGTTCATCAATATCATCACTAGCAATGAATAATCTGAGATCATGATTTGAAGATTTTTCTACATAATGACCTGAATGTGCTCTAGGTTTATTCCTAGCCTCATCACTCTTCTTCTTATGATAGTCTCTAATAATATGTCCAGGTCGACCACAATAAAACAACTCTTTGACTCAGTCCTCTTAGATTGCATACCTTGATTCGGCCTTGGGGATTGTCTTCTCTGCGATGAATTGCCTCCTCTTTCTCTTTCTCCTGATATCCCTCTCGCGGATCTCTTATTTGAGCACAGTGCTAAATATTTATTCTGAGGCTTCAAATTCCCACGCCTCTCTTCCTCTTGCAGCAAAATACTTTTCACTTCTTCAAAAGTAGGAGGTTTCTCCGTTGCTGTGAGGCCTGTTATGAACATATGATAATATTCTACATACCATTTAAGGTAATAATGAGAAGATCAATGATGGAAACAGTTTCCCCTATATTTCCTAGCTTGTCTTTCACCTCTTTAATACGATCCAGAAATGAACTAACACATTCATTTCCATCCATCTTAATGCCTAACAATTTAGTTTTCATGAACAAAATTCGATTTGTGTTGCTAGTTTCATACAAGGCTTTAAGCGTTGTTCAGGTTTCAGCATAAGTGTTAGCTTCTCTAATATGTGGAATTATTCTATCTTTAAGAGACATGCACAACAATACCTTTTCCTTGTTTTCGCGCTTATCCTAGTCTTGGATCTGTGCTGCTCTCGCACCGAAAACCGCATCAGATTTCACTTTAGTTCCCTTCGCAATGGTCCAAACACCATAGTCTTCCATGAGCATCTGCATCTTCAATTTCCAGTTAATGAAATTCAAGCCATCTAACTTGTTGGCTTCGTTGAGATAGGTCTCTTCCAGAGGATTCGACATCTCTACAAGTGTTTGCTCGTTCAATCAGTCAATAGATCCTTGCATCACCAAACACACTTCAATCCTGAAGGCGGTGAATCAACAAGAATATGTAAAACTTTCATCAAGTGTTTATGAGTCTGTCGCTCTCCCTTTGGATCCACCGATCCGTCTCTACCTTGACTCTCAGTTTTCTTAAAAAAAGTATAAGAAAACCTTACAAAAAAGGAATCCTTAACACCACTCTATGCATAAAAAAAACTCATTCTCAAAAAAAACCTTAACAAATGTTATCCACGTGAATAAACTTTAATATCCGCCTTATAAATTTTATATACCTCACAAAAAATATCCACTTTAATAAAAGGTTTATGCCTCAAAAGAAAATATCCACTTTTAATAAAAACCTCACGCTTTTATAAATCAAGCTAAAATATAACCCCTTTCTCATTTGTATAAGAAATTGTGGCACTATTCAGAAACTTTGACTTTTACCTCTCTATACCAAATCTACACCACTCCTTATGGAATAATCCATTCGCATCCAGCGCGATCTATATCTAATCGAGAAAACTCACGCTCCTAATTCACCGATCTACAAACAATAAAATCGGCCTTCTACCCATCTTCTTTCCCAAGAAAAAAAAAATTCCTCACGCTATCCATGCGGCCTGCGCAAACACACGCATTTCTGCACCTCATGCAGCGATTAGAGTGCAGTGAGTCTACACCTCACGAATCTCTTGGAATGTGGAAATCTTTAAGGATTTACGCACTGTAATACACAACTGGAGGGCGAAAATTTTAGGTTTTCAAACGTTCGTAAAGTTTGAGTAGTATGTTGTTGCACCCTTCCAGGGGAGGGAGCTGCAGACTTCTAGAAATTGACGCACCTCTTTTCTGCGGCTTCTCACTTCCATGACTCGGATACCAACTTAAAAGTATGAGAAACAACACAAAGTGAGGCTACGCTCACAATCTATTATCATTATATAGGAAACCACTCTACTTAATCCGTTACAACAAGCCACAAAAAACTAGAATCTACATTAAGTGTAGTAGAGTTCAACTACACAACTATCTCTTGACTAGTAGAGTTCTTCTACTTAACTATTTCTTACAACTGACTCCTACTCCATTATTTCCAAGTATTTCTTGGATTTATAAGACTTCGTATTTACAAGTAAGACATCTTCACAATAAGTAAAACATTTAAAGTTTTAGAATATTTTTTTAGATAAAAACTCTGTCAAAATTTAAGAAAGATTGAACCACTCCACCTATCATCAAAAAAATAAAACATCTTTTCAATAAAAAAAAACACAAATTTAATCATGAAAAATTACATGCTCAATAATTCTTTTATAACCTGATTCCCATTCCCATGATTATTATCTTAAAAAATCTAAAAAAAATTAAAATGTTTATGCTGTCAAATATTTGACTTTTTCTCGTTTTTATAACCTGATTTCTTCTTTTATAACCTGATTCCCATCATTATTATCTTAAAAAAACTCGAAAAAAATAAAACGTTTATGCTGTCAAATATTTGGCTTTCTCTTTCTTCCCGATAGAAAATAGAGTGGTCCAACGAAGATGGGTTGCCACTCGGCACTGGGGTCATGATTGTCCAGTCATATCCTTTCATCCTGTTTCGTTCCACACTAATATTCTCTAACCTGTCCTTCCCAGTCATATGTGGGCTAACCTTCATGACACACTTTCGCTTCACCTACAGAGAAAACACTGTTAGTGATTGAACAAGTTAATGATAAAGAAATAAAAAACACTGCAATGAAGTATTCGTGAACGAGTGAGTGAAGAAAAGAAAACAAAAGATAAACTATTCAATCAGCGAGTGAAAATTGAAAAAAAAAAAAAACGATGAAGATAACTATTCAACAAACAAACGAGTGAGTTATGTGATTAGATTTTTGAAGTTCAGAATCAATAGATTTATTAGATTTGATTATTATGAATATGCGCGGTCGCATGAGTGGAAAATTCCAAACTTTCATATTTAAAATGGAATAAGATGATTAAGCGTGTACAAGACTATGTTAACGTCCGTCAAACGAGATAGGAAAAGATAACTGGTTGTGAAAGGAAGGTAGCATTGTAGTTTCACTTAAAAACATTCACTTAAAAACATGATTGATAATTATTTGGTTTAATATAAGGTGTAATCTACAAGTTCTCTGTGTAATCATTTCATTTTTTTTTTTTATGTGTAATCATTTTTGGTCATCAATATTGTAATCATTTTTGGTCATCAATATTGTGAAATGGCAGTTTTTTTTAAATTGCACTCTTGAATGTATAAATGAATTTAGTATTTTCAAAAACTCTTAAAATAAAGTATTTTTGGTCTGAGATTATGTAGATTTAACTATTAAAATATACAATTTCTAACAGCATTTTAAACAAAATTGGATGAAAAATATAACTGAAAAGGATAAAAAACTTGAACAAGTTTAGATGTAATCTTTAAATCAGATCAAATAAGTATTGGTCAAAAAACAGTTGTTTAAATGTTCTAGCTTTTTGGAAGTTTTTTCTAGATTTTTCTGTTCTATTTTGCCTGAAATCAGATGAGAAATGGTTGGATCTGCAGATTTGAGTGTTAAGTTTGTATAATCCCAGTGCCTGAAGGGTTTTTCAGCACTCTGAGTCTATCTATACATTCAAAAATGTAATTTAATCAACACAAAATAGAGATTTTGTCCAAATTTACAGCTCCTAATTCCGACCAAAAACCCATAAATAAAACGTTTAACCAACGCCTGTCAAAAATGTCCCACCTGTCATTGACTGGTAGATACTCCTCCACACTAAATAGAAGCATTTCTAACCGTTTAAAATTAGATAATTAGACACTAGATATTACGATATAAATTGGTCGTGTCCGACTGATTCATTCACAAATTCTTAACGCATTCACTCGCTCGTGGCATTCAGCCAGCCGCCGCGTGCCGCAAGAATACTTGTCCTCTCCAAAGTAAGATAGAGATGTCAATTAACATTCTTATACTGATACATACGCATGTTTGAATAATTTGAACCTAATTCTGGTGGACTGTTAGGTAAAGATTTCTAAGTCAACGTCACTTTTTTAGCCTCAAGGGACCATGTCAATTTTGTAACTTCAAATTCACAAAATCAGTCCTGTTTGCCTCTGTAAATTTTCTGGCATCTCTTACAACCAGACGGGGAAAGCCTTGAAGGATACATTCGAATTAATTCTGGAGGAGGGTTGGGTAAGGAATTATAAGTCGATGTCAAATATTTATCCTCATGCGACCATGCCAATTTTATAACTTTAAATTCACGAAATCAATCTGTCTTGCCGCTGTAAATTCGCTGGGAATCTCCTATAACCGGACAGGGAAAACCTTCACTGATACATACGCACGTGTAAATAATGGGAATCTAATTTGGAGGACTGTTAGGTAAAGAATTCTAAGTCAACGTCAATCTTTTAGTCTCATGTGACCATCTAAATTTTATAACTTCAAATTCACGAAATCAATACTACTTGCCGCTGTAAATGAATTTCATATTACATATATTTAGTTAGTTATTGTGAAATGGATTGAGATGGATGATATAATGGAAGAGCCATTTGATTAGATATTGTGAAATGGTTTGACATGGATGATATAATGGAAGAGCCATTTGATTTGTGCATCATCTGTAAGAGAAATAATGAATAACATTTAACTTGACAAACAGAAAAACAAACACTTTTTAATCTAGAAAGAGTATAAAGGGATTTTTTTTATGCATAGACATACATTTTTTAATCAAATAAGATATTAAAATATAGAAAAAACGGATAATCCAAAAAAACAAACAATTTTTAATATAGAAATATAAAAAAAAAAAGGTGTAAAGGGAAAATGTGGATGCATAGAAATATACTTTTTAATCAAACAAAATATTAAAATATGAAAAAAACTAAAAGTAAGTTAAAAACATTATCATTGTATCAAAGTATATATTGTTGCATTCTTAGAAGTGGATATAAGTATTTATAAGAAAACACATATATATTGCCGTATGTAACATATATTGTTACCTATTGTGGCATTATAGATGATAGATTTTTAAAAACATAATTTATCTGATAATTAATTAATTAATTAAATTTTATATCATTTTATGTTTTTTTTTGGTGTGTCAATATAGAGGTATTTCTATTCCCTGATAAGTTTGGTTTTGATGAGTTTCATAGAGGAGAAGTTAAATTTGGGTTTGATGAATTCTATAGAGGAGAAGAACATGTTTGCTTACAATAATGCGAAATGGAATTGAATTCTCTGAGAATTGGAATTCTATGAGTAGAAAGTGGAAAATGCGCAAAGTATACAAACAATTAAATCTATGCAAAGATGTAATTGTATTTCTATTTGACATTGAAAAGTTTTGGTATAGTTAGTATCATGTGTATTTTTTTGTAATTAAGATAAAACTATGCTAAAAAATCATCACTAATAAAAGGAAGAATATATCATAGTAGTGGAAAACTGTTTATGGAATGTGGTACAAACTAATGAGATTAAAAAAATATTAAAAAATTATACAAGACATAAAATGGGTACAATAATAAAGAATAACATGTACTAAAAGGAAGAAATGTAAATTTGCAATTGAATATAGTTAAAGTTTTCAAGGAGGAATTCACATGTGCATATGAAAGTGTTGTTATATTGTATAAAAATACAATGGTTATATTTCAGAAGATTTTTAAAAGTATATATGATAAAGTAGACATTTCAATATGTGGCCTCTAGTATGTTGTTCTAGGTTAGGGCATATGTTTCGTATTATCCGTTTTAGCTTGAACAAGAAGAGAAGGTCTACATACAAGGGAACCAAGTAAATAAGAGAATTGAAAGAAAAAAATTAAAGGTGATAGAAAATAAAAATAAAAAATAATATATCAAAAGTGAAAATACCTATATGGCAATGGGAATGTAAATACACAAGGGACATGTGTTTCATATGGAAAATCTATTTTGCAGATGGAAAATCTATTTGGTGAGTAAGTAATAACATTAAGTAAAACATGTATGACATGAAAAAACAAAGAAACTAAAATAGTAATGGCGAGAACTTACAACTTCGACACCAAAGTAAAATGGGGTAACTACATATGTAGAGCTGAAGGAAATTATTTCTCTTGGATGATGGTATATTTTGTTGATGTCCATCGTGGAAGGTTGAGAGCCAATGTGTTGTAGATTGCAAAAAATTTTGGACAAAAGTTTGTATAAAATTTCTATAAAGAAAATTGTACTAGACAATTGATCCAGATTATTTTCGGCACGAAATGACAGCGGAGATATAATAAAGAAATGCACAAAGATATTGCAGATATTCAATAATATAACAGAAATGTATTAGAGATGCAACCATAAACATAGATATATAGTAATACACGATTTCTATTAACGAAACAAATGTACAGAGACTGTAAAAGTACAGAGTGAAAGACTCGCTAGAATGGTGGTAGCTTATCTCTGAGAAGAGATGTGACAGCTACTCGCATCCGTGAGAAGATGATTATAGTGAGGCTCTAGAGGCCTTTTTACAATAGACGAGAATGCCAAAAGTCATAGACATCCAAAAACCTAACCCTAGGAGATGAAGCGCCAAAAGTCATGTGGGCCTCGTTTGGGTAAGTTGGTGCATCAACTTCCCGGGGTCGTAACTTTTGCATATGATCTCCGTTTTAGGCGTATGATAGCTCGTTGGAAAGATATATCTAAGAACTACAACTTTTGGGTGAGCAACATGATCTATGATCCATGTTGCTCCCCGTTTTCTCAAAAAACATCATTTAGGGCCTCAAAATGACCCCGGAAGTTAAAAACTGCTAAAAATAGTAAATTACCAAAATTGCCATAAACATGTTTTGGGCCAGTTGGAGAAGGTGGGTGGCCACCGATATCCACCTGGATCAATCCTCCCTCCTTAGGAAGCAATGGTCTCCATTACGTTGAGTTCTCGGGGGAGAGGGGAAAGCGATTGCTGAATCTGAATCTTGGTGATTTGCTTGCTTTGCTGGAGAAGTGACATTGCTTAGGTTATTGAAGGCTGTCACGAACTTGTGGCTGGAAAGATTGGACCTTTTTAACCAGTCTGACTACATGAGATGACTGTGTGTAGAAGGAATCTTTGTGCTTTGCTACAACCTTGTCGACCTGCTTCTGTTGGATAGAAGGTTCTTGGGCCGAAGTTGTGGTGGTTGCAGTATCCTTCTGTTCACCCTTTGAACATATTGTGGAGAAGATGAATTTTGTAGTATGAGATACTACCTTGCAGCACTGTTTAGGTGGGGGAGTAGTTGGAACTACCTATGGTATCCTGTAGAGATGACCCCCCAGAGTAATAATGACACTACGAGGTCGAGACTCATAGATAGCATGACGTTTCCACATATATGGCTAGCCCAAGAGAACATCACAGACATCCAGTGGGGCAACATCACATAATACCTCATCCTTGAAGGGTTGGATGCCATATGACAATCGACATTGCTGGCTGACACGAAGATCTCATCCTTGGCGAAGCCACCCGATGTTGTATGGTTGCGGGTGTGGTGTTTTCGACAATCCCAACTGTTTGACGACCTCTGCTGAGATGAGGTTATTGTGGCTTCCGCTATCAATAATAAAATGCAGCGGGGTCCCCTTCACCCACATCTGTGAATGAAAAAGGTGCTCCCCCTCTTCTGGATCTGTTGGTTCTTTTGGTTTAATTGTTGCGGTCGCGAAAATAGCAGTGGGG
>JASDQU010104093.1:131543-151412 GCA_032191745.1 Picea mariana
GCATCTAACACCTTCTCTCTCTCTCTCCTTGTACCATCCTCCCTATCTCTCCCCCACTCTCCCCACCTTTCTCTCTTTTCATCTACCTAACCCCCCTTCCATATTTTCCCCTCATCCTCTCACTCTCTACCTCCCCTCTGTCTCCCTATCCCTCACACTCATTTTCTTCCCCTCTCGCCCTCTCACACTCTCTTTCTTCCTCTCACTGCAAACCCCCTCCCTACATCACAAGGAAATAAATGGCCTTGACCTAGATATGTAAAGACCTAGACCTAAACCTAGATATAAAAAGAGCTAGAAAATCCATGACCTGGGGAATGACCTAGACTTATACGATGACCATGATATAGACCTAGACCATGACCTAGACCACGACATAGAGCTATAGCTAGATTTATACAATGACCTAGACATTGACGTAAACCATGACCTAGAGGACGACATAGAGCTAGAGATAGATTTATATGATGAGCTAGATATTGATGTAGAGCATGACCTAGACCACAACATAGAGATAGAGCTAGATTTAGATGATGACCTAGAGCTTTACGTAGACCATGACATAGACCCCCTAGATCCATTTAAGCCTATGCATAACTTATATTCAACCCTTAACCCCCTCCACACTAGAGCCTTGGGTGCACTATTAATAGACCTTTTGGAGAACCCTTGTACCCACATCACCCACATATTGATGCTCTAACCATTGCTCTATCCTTGAAAACAATTTAAATCCTAACACCTCAAGCCTTAGTTGTCCCCATACCCCTATAGATATTAATTCATAAAGATGTTTGGTATATAATAAATGCTCTATCTGTTGAATTAAGAGTGTGCACATGATTTTGTGATTTAATTGAGCTATAGTTGTTGGTCATTTATGCTCAAGGGGAATGCGCATGTGTTCCTGCTAGGAATGTTTTGGTGGCAAGCACAGTCCATCACTTGATATAATTCAAGGCTGAAAAACAATCCATGACATATTAAAAAACAGTAGTGTGCACAAACAAGTTTTTATTGTTTTAGTGTTCTTGTTTGATTCATTGAGAGTTTTGTGCTATTGATTGGCCATTAGAGGAAAATTTGGAAGAAAAATTTGTCAAGTGCAATTAGAATTGTTTTTTGTATCTTCTTGTGTCTTCTTGGAATTGGAAGAAAAAATTGTCCTACTGTAATTGGAAATGTTGTTTGTATCTTCTTGTGTCTTCCTGGAATTGGAATACAAATTTGTCTAAGTCCAATTGGAATTGCTTTTTGTATATTCTCGTGTCTACTTGGAATTGAAAGACAAGTTTGTCGAAGTGCAATCAAAATATTTGTTTGTATATTCTTGTGTCTTCTTGGAATAGGAGGGAAAATTTGTCCATGTGCAATTGGAATTGGAATTGGAATTATTAGATGTGTCTTCTTTTGTAATACAAAAACATATTTATCCACTTGGTTGTGCCTTATTACATAATACAAAATAAATAAATTGATGGGTGTTTGGAAGCCAATTTTTATATTTAAACATGGGGAACCGACGTATTCGAGAAAGAAAGTCCTCAAGAAAAATGAAATCAATCGAAAATGTATAAGAAGAAAGAGAAAAAACAAAGTTACGTATGTCAAAGCGTAGAATTTTAGAAGAGGGAAATCTAATTTCTAGCGGAATAGGTGCCCCTATTGTTCTCCTCCATCACCAGAAGAAAAATGCAAGAGTTCATTATAGATCAATCCATCCAATATATCATTAAGACAACTTGTTGTGGATGACCAGATCATGGAGGATTTGCTTGGAACTAATTATACCATGGATTAAATTAGAGAAGAAACCGATGTACAATATTGTGGTGAAGAAGTTCATGTGGTGCAATCTCTTGTTGGGCAGTCAAATGTTCGAGAAAATAGTCAATTCCATGTCCACTCTCCTCCCATAGTTGATCTGTTGGTTATTGAAGGGTAAGGAACTTCAAGATTGTTAAATCCACAGCAGGGAGGTCAAGAGTGTCAGAATAGGGGTTCATCGTCCCTACGTAGATTGAACACTGTGTGGTGAAGAAATCCTAAATGCATTCAGATAGATTAAAATGGTCTAGCATCACTTGAAGGTAAGTTACTTAACCATACTATTCTTTATCACTCTTATAAAGTCATTAAAGAATATTTTCAACCAAACTTTGACCCTACTAAATGTTAATTACTTTTAGCTTTGTTAGAATTTTAGGCATCAAAACAATGAAAAGTGTAGAAACAATTCATCATATTGTTAGAAACCTTGTAGATTATTTTCAAAGAATGGGTAATAAATATCATTCTAAATACTGCAATGCATCCCAACGTGTCTTGGCAGAATCAATTGTTAGTAAGATTATGAGAAATCATCATTTGCCACAATAGACCTCTCACCTCTTGAAATGAAATGTCAAAACCCTTAGAAAGTATTCTCATAGATGACATAGCCTCGACACAAGTGGCCCAATAGATTTGTGGCCCTTCACTAGTAGGCTACCTCGTTCTGACATGAAGCTAATTGTAGCGGTTAAGGGAATAGTTACAGATTTATGGAATGAGAACACTCGACCTTCTTCCAACCAAAAAGTTGTACTTAAATTGAGAAGAGGATCTAGGGACTCTGAACCTCATATTAAACACTTTCTTAACCCCATATTAAACACTTAACTTGGTCCAAAGATCTTTCCATAAATGCAAGCCTTGGTATGTTCGAATAAACACAACTCAGAACACATATTGTTGTAGATATTACATTGAATATGATTATTATTATTATTATTATTATTATTATTATTATTATATAGTTTGTTATATATATATATATATATATATATATATATATATATATATATAGTATTCTCATCTACTCAAGGACAGAAGAATAGCATGAAAAACATTTGAGAGAGGTGCTTCAAGTTTTCAGAGAAGATAAATTCTAAGCCAAACTAAGTAAGTACATAATTTAGTAAAAGAAGATTCACTACTTGGAACATATTATTTAGCAGATGGGATAGTAGTTAATACTGAGAAAATAGTGGCCACTAAAAGATGGCCAACACCAATAAATGTGACATGTGTAACATCATTTATGGGTCTTTCCATTTGTTACCAGATATTCATAAAATGATTTTTAAATATTGCAAGCCCAATCACTTATTTGCAAAATAAGGGAGTGAAATTTGAATGGATGCCCAAGTGTGAAGAGATATTCCAGTAGCTGAAAGAAATTTAAGGAGTGCACTGATATTCAATATTGCAAATCCGGATAAATATTTTGTAGTGTGCATTCATGCATGCAAGGAAGGGCTCAATGGAGTCCTTTCTCAAAAGAATAATGTGGTATTCTATGAGTCTTGAAATTACAAGTGTATGAAATGAATTATGCTAAAAATGATTTAAAATTAGAAGCCATTGTTCATGCATTAAAAATGTGGAGAAATTACCTTATGGAGAGAATATTTGAGCCAAGTATATACCCTTATTGTTTGAGACATTTGTTTGGACAACCAACATTAAATGCTAGACAAACTAGATGGCTGGAATTTATGAGTGAATATGAAGTTGAAATTAAGCATATAAAAGGAAATCAAGTGGCTAATGCACTCAATACAATAGATCATGAAATGCATTATTCTGTCCATTAGCATTTGCAAAACATATTTAAAAGAAAAAATTTAGAGGCTTCAAATTAAAATCAACAATATTTAAAAATAAAAGAAACATTATAGCAAGAAAATTTACAACAAAAAAATAATTATTATGAGCTGAAAGAGGATGGAATCCTCATGTACCAAGGGAAAATATATGTGCCAAATTCCAATAAGATGAAAAATATACTTCCATGGGAAGTGCACAATGTTCCATATATTGGGCACCCATGATACCAAAAAACAATTGTAGTTATAAGAAGCCAATAATTTTCGCTAGGAATGAAGAAATAAGTGACCAATTACATAGCCAAGTGTCTCGAATTCAAAAAGTGAAGAAAAATGATAGACATCTGACATAGTTGTTACATCTATTTATCATTCCTCAGTGGAAATGGAAAGTGGTTACAATTGATTTCATTACAAAGATTCCCATAACAATAAATCAAAATCACTCCATCATGGTGGTGATAGATAAATTAACTAAGGTGGCACATTTTATTCTTGTGAAGACTACAAACAAGGCAAAAAAACATTGCAAATATTTACATGAAATAAGTTTCTAGGCTACATGGGGTGCCTAAAGAAATTGTTTCTGATAGAGATCCAATGCTTACCTCTAATTTTTTGAAATGTTTGTTCATAGGATTTGGAACAAATTTAAATCTTTGTATAGCATATAACCCAACTCAGAGCCACAAATAGAGAGTACCAACAAAATAACAAAAGACTTTCTTGGAATATATGTGATGGACCAACCATCAAAGTTGGAAGAATGCATCCACTTATTAGAGTTTGCTTACAATAATGTGTATTAAGACTCATTAAAAATGAGTCCATTTGAAGCATTGAATTGTAAGAAGTGTAACACACCAGTGATTTGGGATGACCCAATAGAGTTTTTGTTGGGATAGAATTTTTAGAGGAAATGGAAGAGAAGATGACAAGGATTAGGTAGAATTGAAAGGATCCCTAGAAGAAGAAGAAAAGTTATAGAGACAAAAACAAAGTTTTTAGATATTTTAAAATGGGCAAGCATGTTTTTATAAAAGTGAAAACAAAAAGAACTTCAATGAAATTAGGTTATTGACCAAAGTTGACATCAAGATATTGTGGACCTTTTGAAATATTAGAGAATATAAGTATAGTTGCATACATTTTAGATTTTCTTGCATCTATGAAAGTGCATAAATATTTCATGTTTTTGTTAAAAGTTATAGGTTTTTCTCTAAAGAAATGGAACTAAATTTTTAGTTTTCTACCATACATAGAACAATAACGCATACATAGAACAATAACGCAGGGAAATCCAAAGCTAAGAGGAATTTATAAAAAAATTTCCTAGACATCAATCATGTCATCTATTGGAATATGAGAGAAATCATGTCATCTATTAGAATATTAGTACTCTCGTTAGATGTTGATGGATATCGTCCAACTCATCTCTTTATTACTTTTTTATTTTTAAAAATCACGAATCATCATATCATGCATTGGTGTCCATGAATAAAATCGTCATTGGTTATATAATACTTGCATAAAACTAACCAAACCAACAAAAGACAAAGACACTTGTATTCTTTCAAAATTATTTTCAGTTTATAATTTGTATTTTATATAAGTAATTCATTCAAAATATTGGACCCCCACGGATAATATTAAAGAAACACAGATAATATTAAAGGAAACCTATTGAAATGTTTTACTTTTGTCGTTATTTTGTATTTTTCTCTTTTGCATAGTATGTCAATTTAAAGGTTAAAAATTTTGACACAATTTCTTGAAAGATAAAATTTTCATTAAAGTTTTATTATGGAAAAATATTTTTTTAATTAAAATTTTATTGTTAAAAAGTTAATTTTTTTGTTAAAACTTTGTTGTTGAAGAGAACAATTTTAAACATAATTTTAAATTTAAAGCTTTATTATGAAAAACTATTTTTTTTATTAAAAAGTTAAATTTTTTATTAAAAATGTGTTTGAAGAGCACATTTTTAAACAAAAACTTGCACAATCTTTTAATCAAAATTTAATACTAAAACGTTAATTATTGAATAACTCGATTTAAAAAAAAAGAATTTCATTATAGAAGAACACAATTTTAAACACATCTTTCTTTGATAGGAAATATAAAAATTTAAAACATCAAAATATATTTTACCAAGTAAACGAAATACACATTCCAACCCTAGGTCAATCTAAATAATTTGTTACTGTACAAGTATTCTAATAATTTGGGTGATCAATATTGAGCCTGCTACAGAGTATTTAAGACTATGCAGTGGAGGAATGCCTCATTGATGATGCATAAACCCATGGTATGGATGACCAGCTGACGCGACTTACTTACATCAACCCGATCACTTATTCCCATTGTTGCATCATAGAAGCATAGCGTATGCGGATGTCCATGGCGTATTGCAGCGAAATGATTGCCATATATTGATTTTCGATCAAGGTTGAGGGGACAAGAGCCAACCAAAGATTTGAAGGGTCACAACGTACAAGAAGACGTCATGCTAAATTTTAATTTGAGCATGTCATGCCCATTTAAATTTTAATTTGAAAATGATCCTGCTCATTTTTTAGAATTTCAACACCATTAAATTCATTTGAATATGAGTAGGAGTCATCGACATTTTATTCATAATGGTGGTTAGCAAAGCCTGATGCCACCTTGGATAATTTCAGTGAATGACTACAACAAGCATGAGATTAATCTAGCCAAGTTGCCAGAGGACTATAAATCAACTATTCTCTCCTTCACTACTCCACATGACATTTGCAAATTGTCAGTCATCTCTAAACTCTTTAGATCTTCGGCCTATGATGACTCTCTCTAGATAAAATTCCTTCTCCAAAAATGCTATCAGATTTGACATATTCAACCTTATCTTAGTCACTTTCCCTCGAGCCTTCAAAGTGACCATCTTCACCCAACGACGCCATGTGGGGGTCGCCTCTCCAACATTCTCTAAAGAAAAATTGTAGTACACTCACTTATGTTGGGTGCTCTACATGCCTTAACTTAGAACTAATCAACTGTACAAGGTAATGGCCATGGATCTGTGCTGACAGGAATGACAATCGATCCCAGTGAGCAGGATGCTCCTCCAATCATAACAGCGATAGCCCGTGCCTTCCAACTAATCAACAAAATCAAATCCCATGTTCCATGTAGTGGAAAAAATATAGAAGGGACTGCTTACAGCCAATGATTTTACCCCCATGAACGTTGTGAGATACAATGGAATCCTCTTAATCTTATACAACATACGTATCTGGGTATTTAGAAGAGCTCGAGTCAAGAAGGTTACAATGAATATTGCAAGCTCTAACTACTCAGAGAGATCATGATTTTTTTTCATGAGTTTAGATGACCAATTGGAGAGAGCCTATTCCACTCCTCTCTATTATCCCCGCGTAAGAGGAAGGGTGAGGAGTAGCATATTTAATCATGTTCGGGTCTCCAATACTATTTTCCCTTCTTCATCTCAACTTGCAGTTGTGCTTCCACCATCATCTCTTTTGTGTCACCAATCTACCAACACTTCTTCATCGTGGAACACCCATCTTCCTGTTCATGTTCATTCTTCATATTCAGTGGGTTCGTGGGAATCTCAGCCTTCTCCATCTTATACAAGAAACCATTCTCGGGATTCAAATTCTAAAATGAATGAAAATTTTCAACATCTATATCTATCCCAGTGAGGACCAAGAAGTTGCCATGGTGATTATTCCTTTGTGAATCACATAAGAAGATATTCAACAGGGAGTAGCAGGGTTGTAAGAGCATCATAAACAAACCCCTCAGGATGAAATGGACACCCTTGAATCTCCCACTAAGATAAAATAGGATAGAAGGCAGGCCAAGGCCACCTGATAAAGGGAACAGGGAATTCCCTCACCATCAGATTTCCCAAATACAAGGAGGATTTCAAGTGAAAGTATAACACTATTTCTACTCTCATGGATGGAGCCTCTCCACATCAGGTCCAACCCTGAACAAGAGAGTGATGATCAATGGAAAATGACCTTCCTGAGCTTCTAGGATACCCATATTATTGAATGAGTCCCTGCATAGACTACACAATATCCACTATAGCCCACATCCATCAATGGAAAAATACAATGGATTAGTCAAACCATTCAATTGGTAACTACTACTACACAACAAGGCCCATGAATGCTTGTTCCTGATATTTCGACTCTGGTCACAACGCTAAAAAGAAAATTGGTTTTGAAACAACAAACTTAGAAGGAGGATACCTACAATCTCAAATATCTCTTTCGCCAACTGGTAATAGGGGATAGTTCACAACACCAATGCTCTTGAGAAAACATTAACATTCGAACCCTCGATTGACATGGCCAATGAAAAAATTACTTTAGCACCAATTCCCACTCCAACGGTGCATATGTACATTACTAGATTACTTACCAAATTGTAGGAATGACACCAAACACTTAGTCTGGCTCATGTGCAATTTCAACAAAAACACCAAGTAGAACTCCCAGCGCACGATCAAACTCGTGGACAATATCAACAGGAGGTATAGGCTCACCTTGATCCAGTTGGATATTGGTGGCAATCCACCTATTCCACTTGGACCGACACCATTTTTTCTTTCAGTTTTTCGGTTTTCTTAATTGTAGCACAATTTACTATTTTTAGAAGTTTTTCGGGTCCTGAACTTTCAGAGCCGTTTTGAGGACCTAAATGACATTTTTGGTCATGAATGCTTCAATGAATATGATTATGTTCCGGACTCAAACTCGTTATTCCTTTTTATCAGTGTATTCCTTGGATAGATCTTTCTAACGATGTATCATGTGCGTCAAACAGAGATAGTATGACAAAGTTACGACCCTGGGAAATTAATGTACCAATTTACCCTAACGGGGCCCATATTCTGGTTTTTCATCTCCTAGGGTTAAGTTTTTGGATTGTTAGGATTTTCCATTGTTTCTCAATAATATATAGGCCTTCAAGCCTCATTGTAACACAGAGTTCAGAGGCCAGTAGCCACCACATCTCTTCTCAGAGATAAGCTACCAGTGCCTGAGCTATTGTATTTCCATTATGTCTGTAAGCATATTTCAGTCATTTGTTGTTAATGAAATGAATCTTTACTTCCACTGCATCTCTGTGTTTATGTATATTTCTATATTTCATTGTGTTCCTGCATAAATCTGGATCAGTGGTATTAGAGCAGTCTACTCTTTCTCGATCCTTCTTTGCATGTCCCCAATGAGGTCGGGGTATAAGGATTTAGGGCTTGATGTAGTTGAACCATTGTAAGATCAGCCTCGCAAACCCTGACAGTCACCCATGGGGGAAGAAAAGAAAGACAAGGGAGCAGGAGATCCTATCAAATTATTGCTCTAGGACACCCTTGAGAAACAAAGGAATGCGATGATGGACAACTTTTCCCAGATCCTTCAACAGCTACCCACTGGCAGTGCATCTACATCCAACCGCCACTCTAGAGGCACCACTCCTTTTTAGGTACAAGTAAACTTTGACATTCCCATATTTGAGGGGAAAATAGATGCATATGTCGTTTATAGATGGTTGAATCTATTAGAAGGATATTTCTCGATTCATGACTTTTTCGACTGAGAAAGGATTATTTTTTCACTCCTTAAATCCGCCCCCCATGTCAAGGATTGTTGGGAAACCTACTGGGAGAAACAGAGCGAGGGGGAACCCTCTCTGTTCTCGGTCACACCCACATGGAATTATTTTCTATACGCCATCAAGGAACAATATTATCCCATGGGGAGCTATGAGGAAAAACAAATACAATGGACTACGTTGCGGCAACAAAGGGACCAAGAAGTGCATGAGCTGACGAATCTGTTCCATACCCTACGCACAAAGTTGGGTATCAAAGATTCAGAAGAAATATTTGGTGTTAAAGTACCGTAGTTTCCTTCATAGATACATTTAGGAGGAAATGGAGTTCCTAGACATCTTCTCTCTTGGTGCGTCATACCGGTATGCTGCCAAGATTGAGAAAAAGTTCAAACAGAAGAAGCGATACTTTATGTCGACGAATCAGAAGCAAGGGACTGGTACCCCCAAACCGTCGAACAAAGGACCAAGCCAAGGCGGGGCAGCCCAGGACAACCCGCCAAAGCTACAAGAAAAGAATAACACCACGAAGCCAAAAAAGGACACAGGGAAGTGGTGTGAGTTCCATAAGAGCTCCACTCATAAAACAAGTGAGTGTCAGGACAAGCAGTTACTGGTAGTCGAGTTGAAGGCTTATGAATTGGATGCAATCTCCAACTCTGAATCAGAAATCGACAAGGGGAAAGAAAGGGGGAAGAATATTATCAATGCGGAGCCCAAAGCCACCGTTTCTACCACGAAGATCGAGAAGAAGGAACCAAAAGATCCAGAGGAGGTGGAGCACCTCTTCCATTCCAAGATGTGGGTAAAGGGTTCCCCGTTGCAGTTCATTTTCGACAGCGAGTGCCAGAAGTACCTCATATCAGTAAAGGTCGTGAAACAACTAGGCTTGCTGACCACAACACACCCACAACCATACACCATCAGGTCGCTGCACCAAGGACGAGACCTCCGCGTCAGCCAACAATGTCACCTTCCCTACAACATCAAGCCCTTCATGGATGAGGTATTATTAGGCCAACCATACTTGTGGAAGCAACATGTTGTGTATGAGTCCAGGCCTCATGCTATTATTATTACTTTGGGCAATAAGATGTACAAGATACCATAAATAACACTGCCTACAGGCATCTATTTGATTACTGCAAAACAATGTAGTAAGCTCATTGCAAAAACTAGGAAATTTGTTTTCTTGATGATCCGCCCTCAGAGAAAGAAGAAGACTGTGGCCACGAACTCCAGACAAGGAAACTCTACATGAAAACAATAGATGGATAAGGTCGTGGAGGAGTACGAGGACATCGTCACCTCCCCGGTAGGGGTGCCTCTACATTGTCAGGTCAAGCACCCCATCGATATGACCCTAGGTGCATCACTACCCAATAGACCAATCTATTGGTGCTCTGTTCTAGAGAATGAGGAAATCAAGAGGAATAATCATGATCTATTACAGAAAGGTCACATCCAACATGAGATGTTGGTGCAGAAGAAGGATGGGACTTGGACAGTCTGCATTGACTATCAGGCACTGAACAAGATCACTGTTCGGAATAGGTACCTGATCCCGCAAATTGATGACCTTCTGGACCAACTCAAGGGGGAAAATTATTTCAGCAAGATTGACTTGAAGTCTGGGTATCACCAGGTACCAATCGAACCCTATGATGTGTGGAAGACTTCCTTCAAATCCAAGGAGGTCCTTTTTGAATGGATGGTCATGCCTTTTGGGTTGACGAATGCACCTGCAACCTTCATGAGACTAATGGACGACATATTACAACAATTCACCAACTCATTTGTAGTGGTTTACTTGGATGACATTCTTATCTTCAGCCATACTTGGGAAGAGCACCTCAACCACATCCGACAGGTCCTCCAAACACTGCGGCAACACAAGCTATGTGCCAATTTGGAGAAGTGCACTTTTGGCATGACCCAGCTTCAATATCTGGGATACATTATTGATGAGAAGGGGGTGCATGTGGATCTAGCCAAGATCCAAGTCATTTTGTATTGGCCAGCCCCAACCACCCTAACAGAGCTCCACAACCTTTTGTGTCTTGCCAATTTCTACCGCAAGTTCATGTTGGGATTCTCTCATATCACTTGGCCCTTTTGGTTTGAATCCCAACAGAAGGCGTTAGAAGATTTGAAGCATCGCTTCTGCTCTGCACCAGTGCTCACATTACCAGACATGCAACAACCATTTGAGATCAAGACAGATGCCTTCGACTATGCTATTGGGGTAGTCCTTACTCAACAGGGGCATCCAGTGGCATATCAGAGTGAGACGCTTTTCGACACTGTCCAGAAGTATCCCACTTATGAAAAAGAGATGTATTCCATTGTGCAGGCTTACCGAAAATGGAAGTATTACATTTTGGGAAAGGAAATGGTCATCCACATAGACCACCAACCCATTCAGTTCATACAAACACAAGGGATGTTGCAGAACGATCACCATAAGAAGTGGTCCACATACCTGCAACAATTTCATTTGAACATTAAGTACAAGAAAGGAAGCACCAATAATGTTGCAGATTGCCTCAGTCGACTACCTATCATGGCGCTAACCAAGGTGCTCAACTCTTGTGGGCACGAGACTTCTGATTGGTCGCTTCTCTACAAAAGTGATCTAGAATTCAGCCACACATACAATACACTCTTGGAGGGAAAGCAAGTTCCTAATTTTCACCTCCAGGATGCCCTGCTATGTCACCTGGGACACCTTTGTGTTCCTTCAAGTGAGCATGCCAAGATGATTTGGGAGGCTCACTATAGTCGGGCTGTTGGGCATTTCAGGGTCAAGAAAACCGTGGCAATACTACAAAAGTATTTCTATTGGCCGAACCTTCGAAAGGAAATAGGGAAGTACATCAAGTCCTTCACTGCTTGCGCCATTGCCAAACCGACCATCAAGAAGCAAGGCCTCTATACTCCACTACCTACCCCTAGTCGACCTTGGGAATTCATCTCCATGGATTACATGTTGGGCCTTCCTTCTACTAAGCATGGCAATGACTGTGTTTTTGTGGTCGTCGATAGATTCTCGAAGATGTCCATTATGATGGCCTGCAAGAACAATATCATAGCAGAATCCACTGCTAAACTTTTCTTTGAACGAGTGTGGGTACACTTTGGGATCCCACAATCTATCATATCATATCGGGACAATAGGTTCCTTAGTATATTTTGGTCTAGCCTCTAGTCGATGTTGGACACCAAGCGCACCAATTCCACACTTTTCCATTTGCAAACTGATGGCCAGACAGAGGTCGTCAATTGGATGATTGTACACATTCTGCGCATGTACAACTCAAAGAATGCATGCACATGGGATGAGAGACTCCTCTATGTACAAGACAACTACAACCATTCTCTCCATAGCTCAACCAACCACAATCCCTTTCAAGTGGGCTTGGGATTCCAGGCACTATGTCCCATTGTTGTAGCCATGCCATTTGTGGTTACTCAGGCAGATTCATCCCATGTCCAGTCTGAGGCTGACAAGCCAATCGACTTCATTGAGTGCATTCAGCACATCCACCAACAGGTTCATGACATCTTGGACAGAGCCAATGCTAAGTACAAGAAGCGACATGATCAACATCGGGTTCCACATAACTTCCAAGTGGGTGACAAAGTGTGGCTACATTTGCAAAAGAGGCGCCTCGCTGGACCCTACCGCAAGATTCACCCGCTCCGATATGGTCCATACGTCATCACCAAGGATGTAGGGGACAATGCCTTTGAGCTCAATATTCCACCATTCATTGGTCTGCACCCAGTGTTCAATGTGGACCGCCTTCATCCCTACTTTCCAGCTCTACTAGACACATCTGACATGGAAGAACAACTCACACCGACAGAGTTAAACACAAATTGCATGGAACAAGCCAAAACTGATCAAATTATGGACACACAAATTAATAACACCCGCCAGCAGAGGATCCACCTATATCGAGTTTTCAAAGCAGGCCAACTCCTTCACCAGGGCAAGTGGCTCACCAGGGACCAATTTCAGCAGAAGTTTCCTCATCTCATGGAGGAACTCAACGCAATGGGGACCATTGCTTCCTAAGGGGGGAGGAATGATCCAGGTGGATATTGGTGGCCACATACCTATTCCACTTGGATGCACACCATTGTTTCTTTCAGTTTTTCAGTTTCCTTAATTATAGCACAATTTACTATTTTTAGCAGTTTTTTGGGTCCTGAACTTCTAGAGCCGTTTTGAGGCCCTAAATGATGTTTTTTGGGCATGAATGCTCCGGAAAATATGAGTTCATTTTGGAATTGATATTCGTTGTTAGGAGTGTATTCCTCAGATAGATATTTCTAACGATGTATCATGTGTGTCAAACAGAGATAGAATGCCAAAGTTACGACCCCGGGAAATTGATATACCAATTCACCCCAATGGGGCCCATATTCTGGCATTTCATCTCCTAGGGTTAGGTTTTTGGATATTTAGGATTTTCCATTGTTTCTCAATAATATATAGGCCTTTAAGGCTCATTGTAACACAAAGTTTAGAAGCCAATAGCCCCCACATCTCTTCTCAGAGACAAGCTACCAAAGCCCAAGCTATTATATTTCCATTATGTCTATAAGCATATTTCAGTCATTTTTTTTAATGAAATGAAGATTTACTTTTGTTGCATCTCTGCGTTTATGTGTATTTATTTTTTTGTTCCTACATAAATCTGGATCACACCGAGCCTTTCAATAATTATATGACATTGAAGTCTCACTGCACACAAATACAAGGTCTCAACATGCTAAAATTTGTACCACCTTCATCAACCTCTTTGGGCCAAGTCGATGAGTTGTACAGGAACATACCTAACACCTCAGAGGAGGTTCTAGACATTCACCTTATCACAAAATCCCGACCATAAAGGCTGATCTTCAGGTTTTGGATTCGAAGAACATCATGCTCCACTCATGGATCCAATAGTCCACACTAGAAAATATGGAGCTGCAACAAAAGATTGGGGTGGCCGAGGAATCCCTCCACAATGGGAAAGCCCAACTCAAATAATTTTCAGAGTTTCTCGAATATTGTCTTACCCTTTGGAACAATGCTAGAACCACTTGCAAAATATGATGAAAATTATCTCTATTAATGACATGGTTCACATGGTTGAAGCAAAGGATTCCCAACAAAAGAGCAGTTTGGATTCCCTACCCCTTAGCGTGCACCAAGATGCAATGAAAACCATCATGAGCAATACCAAGGAAATCAGTTTTGCTTGGACGAAGAAGCAAAATATTTCTAATTTTTCCAATGAGCTGACTAATAAGTCCCAATTTTTCTATACTCAGTTGGAAACTGCGGAGATCAAAACCACCCCCATGCTTGCAAAAATAAAGAAAATTGACATGAAATATCCCCAAGTCACCACAGTTGATACATATGAAATGGTCCAGTTCACTCAACAACTCCACGCCACCCTCAATGAATCTGACAGTTAGTTCCAAGAGTTCATTAAGGAATTCGTGAAGTTGGTTCCTTGCATGGAATCATTCACACCATGAGAAATAATGTTGTCTTGAGGGAGATCCAAGTAATAATGTTGGGGGATTATTTGCACCCAAAATTTTGGGGTAAATATTATGCATGCGCATAAAAATAGTTTTGTGCACACTCTAGTTTTGTATGCACATCAACAACTTCATGATAGATGAAATAAGGTATGTATACTAGTAAGATCTCTATAATTCATGCTAAGAATTTGAAGGATACTCCATGCACACAAAATGAAGAAGAATATCCTCATGAATCTTTGCTAATGATGAACTCAAACAACATGAGGGATCATGGAGAAATTAAGGGATGATATGGCGAGTTATTTAATACTACCATGACTCTAAATAGGTTACGTGGGACGCATGTGGGTGGTAAAAGCATGCACAATTGGTATTCAATAGAGCAAGTGGAGAAGAGGTAAAAGTGATAGAGAGTCACAACATAGAAGGGAAGTAAAAGGGGCAGCAAAGACACAGAGAGGACTTTGGAGAGTCTGAGGTGTGTATTAGAGAAGATAAAGAAAGAGTCTGTTCTTTTTTTGCATGAGTCATGTCGTGAATCTGAAGAGTAGTTTTGTGTGTGGATGGAATAGTTTTTTTAAGAAGTCTATAATAGAGTTAGCTTAATGTTATGTGTAGATTTTGATAGAAAATGCATGGATCCTTTTAATGCATTATTGATAAAATATATGGGAGCACAAGGTGTTATTCCTAATGAATTATGAGTTTGTTGTCCCATGTATGCCATTGTTCGAATGGAAAAAATATAAATCTTCTACTCTTCCTATCATTTACTGTGTTTATTATGAGTTCAATGGATCAATATGGTAATGTTGCCTGATGTTAATATCATAATAAACTATAAGGAATTGCATGAGTGTCAGTCTGAGTAGATTTATAATGTATTTTAACCCTTAATCTTCTACACAAGTCCAGATTGTCTCTGTGATTCTCTTGGAGTCTTGGGTGAGACCTTCTTTAGTCCTAGACATAGCATTGATATGTTGAAGCATTTGGGTTTTGTTGGTCAAATCTAGATGAACCCTAGGTCATCAACCCCCAACATTTGGAAGGATGCGTGCAAGTGAGACAATATTTTGCTGAGCAATTACACATAGATTTATGACCTACTACATTCTCTAGATATATGATACACTATTAGTAGAAGGGGATCAACAGATTTTTTGGAAAACAAAAGATGAACTTTCATTATGGAATAAAACGATACGCTCAAGCAATATAATGCATTTAACGAAAAAAATGAGATGTGTGTGTTGGAATGTATAAGAAGAGAGAGAAATGACAATAGAATATGAGATTGTAGTAAGTGGATGTACCCAAACATGAGAACTCTATAAATGACCATTGAAAAGGAAATAACAATAATATATACCCCAAAGTAGATACTCTACTCTAGAGAGATCGTACTTTAAATTTTTTAATGTTGCTCTTTTTTGTTGTAAGCATTTTACCATGCACTTGTTTTTTGAAGTAAGTACTATGCATTTGAGTGATGTTCTTAACATAGAACTAAGGAAGTTATTTTTATGGAGATGATCATATTTGAGATTCTTGAGCAATCAAAAGATTATATTCATAGTACATTTTTTAGCACGAAGAGAAAGTGTGATTTGTTGAAGAAATAGTGCAAGAGTGGAAAACCAAAACCCTACATCCACGGAGAAGGATTTCAAGATTTCAATAGAGGAATGTTTAGGATTGACAGTGAATTATGGAGTTACTATCAAATATGCAATATGAATCTTCTGATAGACGGTATAGGAGGGATCAATTTGACTATGCAGAGATGACTTATTCCATCTTAACACAATATTGAAGGTGTTAATAAGAGTTTCTATGGCTTATACACAATTTGAAAATCAAAGTGTATTTTTCTGAATGAGAAAAAAATTCTTCGAGTTTCAAGTGATACATACTCTTGTAAATGCTAAAAACCCTAAACATTATGCTGTGTGATTTTCTAAGAAAACAAACAATAGTCTTGGCATGTCTAACAAAAAATGTTATACCTTCATTCATATCTTGGTGGATCTATCCATGTCTTCCCTTTAAATATAATTCTCAGAATTTGTCAATCTTGGGGATTTGAGGTGCCAAAAAATAGTAGGAAAATCTGCTAAAAAGCAAATCTATGTAGCATCTACATATCTGAAAAAGATGATTGTATTGAGCAAATCAATATATGACTCGAGACAAACCAAAATAGTGCAATGGATCACTAGGGATACTTATTGTGAAATTCTCAAATAAAGTTAATCTAAATATAGTAAACAAAGTTGGGTGAGAGGGTGGGATACTAAAGAGATACTATAGCTTGAGAAGAGAAAACCTTAGGAGAACCTTGGCCAATGGATCTAGTTGAAAGAGAGAGGTTAGATGGAAGGAAAAAATATAAAAAATATTAGAAGCTAGATCTAAGAAGAGTAGGCGTGGACCAATTCTCTATTAGCAAATGATGTAAATGAAGGTCCCAAAAGGGAAGTGCATAACTTGGAAACAATCCATAAACAAAGATAACAACAAATATCTATATTGTGGAGCATATAGTTAATTAAGTTTGAGAAGGATTGGAATTCGACAGAAAAAATTCCCATCAAAAGACATTTTTCTCATCAAATATGGTTAAAATTGTTATCTCACTATTGACAGAATGGGAAACCAAGTAATTGGAACGTTGACGGATAATATTTTTTCTAAAATGTCTTTAATTTGCTTCCAATCTAGATATGTGGTGAGCTTGGATGTAATTCTTGAATCTAGAGTATAATTTACGAATAAAGTCAAGTGATCTAGAAGCAAGTGGTGGTTACTTAGGTGGTTAATGAAGTAATGACTCTTCCTTCATGAAGCGAACCACCACCCTTTACTATATAGAATGGAGTGTTTTGACTATATCCATTATCGAAACTAGTGCCGACAACTCCATTTTGGATTCACCATGAGTTCGCGACCAATAATCATGAGAGGCAGTGTGATAGTAGAGGCAGGGAAGAGTAGTGATTTGCGACGAAGCGGGGCACATAATAGGGATGTGCTTAGGCTTAGAAAGTCGAAGTTGTCTTCAACAGTGTACTCACAAGTGATGTCACCTCAATGATCTAGTTTCATTTTGTTGAAGAGACCTACCTCTTGTTTTGTATATTGTGTGTTATTTACTTAAGAACAATTTTTTACAATCGTACTAATTCCCTGTGATTTCAACCGATGGAAGTTATGATTTATGTATTTTGGAGCCATGATGAAATGGAAACCATGTAAAAATATAAATGTATCATTGACTTATTTAATGGCATTGATAAGATTTACACCATATAAATGCAGGTGGTGGTTGCGCTGATAGTTTCGAACCAAATTAGGAGTAATTTTGAGGAGAATGTAGTTTTATTCTTAGTTGAAAATATAGGATTCTTTGCAATTTTTTATATGTGTATTTTTTTTTTAAAGTTATAGGTTTTGTGTAAAGAAAAATGGATGTAAATTTTTAGTTTCATACCCTACATCGAACAATAATGTAACACCCCATATCTTGGGTTTAGGAAGTTAGAACACTATAGTTTACTCATCTTAGTAATTCAATTATTAACATTTGTTTGGGATGAGTTAGATTGGGATAAATATTTGAGATATGTACATCTGGACCAAATTATGTTTTTTCTGATATTATTTTCATCATTATATGTTCATGATGTTGATCGTTATGTGAGTTGGTTAAACATCTAAACATATATTTCTTAATTGAACATTAATACAAATATGGATTCTTATATGAATTTGTGGTGTATATGCATGGATATGAATTATCGGTGCACTAAACTACATGTTGATGAGCTATGTGATAGCGAAATGACTGTAGTGTTGAGGTAACTTGGATGTCAAAGACATAAAAATTATAGAATATGCTATGAGTTCACTTATTATTTAATTTATGATTTGAAATATTGTTATGATCTGTGGTAAGTGTGGTTTTGACAGGACGTACAGCTTTCCCAGAGTGGTTGTTTCATAACGTGACTCTAAGAACAATAGTTTCACATTATGGCTTGATGTAGGGTGTTGACCCTATTTCTATAAGGAGGGGTGGAGGTTTGCCCACCGTTTACCCTCTGAAACCTAGAGTCATGGGAGGGTTGTGTGAAGTCACGCTCCCCTAGACGTTTGATGGAGACTTCAAGTTTCCTGTTGGGGAAGCTTGGTCGAGATGTATGATACTTCCACTTACGAGTTCTATCTGGATTTAGGTCAATATAGTTGATTATCTAGCTTAGTCGAATAGAGGAAATGATAGGATGGAAGATGGAAGTATGTTACAAAGGAAGGATGATTCGACGTTAGTTGAGAAATAGGGAGAGGTTGGAGCATGTTGGGAGGTTGCAATTTGTGGAGAATTTGGATAATTCTTGGAAGATATATTTCTTGTGAGTCTTCTTAAAGCATAGGTTCTTTGTAGTTCTTGGAGTCACAGGAACGGAGGGCCAATAAACTAAAAGGTTTCCTGGAGCTAGGAAGTCGGCTAGGATCGTAGTTGGCTAGGAGGATTTTGTTGTGTCCCTCTGGGAAAGTGAAAATAAAAGGAATGCTTGGAAGCACCTTCCTACTACTGATAGGACTAAATTACAAATGGTCATCTTCAATGGACTAGGGAGAAAGTATTTTATTTGGTGTGTTTCATTATGTTTAGATTTAAATACTTTAATCGTAAAGTTAAATTCTTATTTATCTCATCTCTTATTAATATTCGTATATTTGGATTCATATTTGGATTCAAATTTGGAATATTTAGCATTAGAAAAGTTGTAAAAGAATTGTAAATATATAGTAGGTTATTTCATGTATAAAACCATAAAACTTTGTTTACACTAGATGCATATGTTTAAGTTAGCAAATATTATTTCATAGTACCCATGGGAAAGGATTCTACAAATAAGCCCATGAAAATCCCAAAGATAAAAGGATTTTTACAAAATGTTTTCATATATATCAATCATGTCACTTTCAAAATTATTTTCATTTTATAATTTGTATTTTATAAAAGTAATTC
>JASDQU010104093.1:154403-168142 GCA_032191745.1 Picea mariana
ACAAATAGAGAGTACCAACAAAATAACAAAAGACTTTCTTGGAATATATGTGATGGACCAACCATCAAAGTGGGAAGAATGCATCCACTTATTAGAGTTTGCTTACAATAATGTGTATTAAGACTCATTAAAAATGAGCCCATTTCCCATTTGAAGCATTGAATTGTAAGAAGTGTAACACACTAGTGATTTGGGATCACCCAACAGAGTTTTTGTTGGGATAGAATTTTTAGAGAAAATGGAAGAGAAGATGACAAGGATTAGGTAGAATTGAAAGGATCCCTAGAACAAGAAGAAAAGTTATAGAGACAAAAACAATGTTTTTGGATATTTTAAAATGGGCAAGCATGTTTTTATAAAAGTGAAAACAAAAAAAACTTCAATAAAATTAGGTTATTGACCAAAGTTGACGGCAAGATATTGTGGACCTTTTGAAATATTAAAGAATATAGGTCTAATTGCATACATTTTAGAGTTTCTTGCATCTATGAAAGTGCATAAATATTTCATGTTTTTGTTAAAAATTATATGTTTTTAGGTAAAGAAATGGAACTAAATTTTTAGTTTCCTACCATACATAGAACCGCATGGAAATCCAAAGCTAAGAAGAATTTATAAAATGTTTTCCTAGACATCAATCATGTCATCTATTGGAATATGAGAGAAATCATGTCATCTATTAGAATATTAGTACTCTCGTTAGATGTTGATGGATATCGTCCAACTCATCTCTTTATTACTTTTTTATTTTTAAAAATCACGAATCATCATATCATGCATTGGTGTCCATGAATAAAATCGTCATTGGTTATATAATGCTTGCATAAAACTAACCAAACCAACAAAAGACTAAGACACTTGTATTCTTTCAAAATTATTTTCAGTTTATACTTTGTATTTTATATAAGTAATTCATTCAAAATATTGGACCCCCACGGATAATATTAAAGAAACACAGATAATATTAAAGGAAACCTATTGAAATGTTTTACTTTTGTCGTTATTTTGTATTTTTCTCTTTTGCATAGTATGTCAATTTAAAGGTTAAAATTTTTGACACAATTTTTTGAAAGATAAATTTTTCATTAAAGTTTTATTATGGAAAAATATTTTTTTAATTAAAATTATATTATTAAAAAGTTAATTTTTTTTTGTTAAAACTTTGTTGTTGAAGAGAACAATTTTAAACATAATTTTAAAATTAAAGCTTTATTATGAAAAACTATTTTTTTTTATTAAAAAGTTAAATTTTTTATTAAAAATGTGTTTGAAGAGCACATTTTTAAACAAAAACATGCACAATATTTTAGTCAAAATTTAATACTAAAAGGTTAATTATTGAAGAACTCGATTTAAAAAAAAAAAAAAATCATTATAGAAGAACACAATTTTAAACAAATCTTTCTTTGATAGGAAATATAAAAATTTAAAACATCAAAATATATTTTACCAAGTAAATGAAATACACATTCCAACCCTAGGTCAATTTAAATAATTTGTCACCGTACAAGTATTCTAATAATTTGGGTGATCAATATCGAGCTTGCTACAGAGTATTTAAGACTATGCAGTGGAGGAATGCCTCATTGATGATGCATAAACCCATGGTATGGATGACCAGCTGACACGACTTACTTAGATCAACCCAGTCACTTATTCCCATTGTTGCATCATAGAAGCATAGCATATGCGGATGTCCATGGCGTATTGTAGATTGCCATATATTGATTTTTGATCAAGGTTGAGGGGACAAGAGCCAACCAAAGATTTGAAGGGTCACAACGTACAAGAAGACGTCATGCTAAATTTGAATTTGAGCATGTCATGCCCATTTAAATTTGAATTTGAAAATGATCCCGCTCATTTTTTAGAATTTCAACACCATTACATTCATTTGCATATGAGTAGGAGTCATCGACATTTTATTCATAATGGTGGTTGGCAAAGCCTGATGCCACCTTGGATAATTTCAGTGAATGACTACAACAAATATGAGATTAATATAGCCAAGTTGCCAGAGAACTATAAATCAACCATTCTCTCCTTCACTACTCCACATGACATTTGAAAATTGTCAGTCATCTCTAAACTCTTTAGATCTTCGGCCTATGATGACTCTCTAGATAAAATTCCTTCTCCAAAAATGCTATCAGATTCGACATATTCAACCTTATCTTAGTCACTTTCCCTCGAGCCTTCAAAGTGACCATCTTCACCCAACGACACCATGTGGGGGTCACCTCTCCAACGTTCTCTAAAGAAAAATTGTAGTACACTCACTTATGTTGGGTGCTCTACATGCCTTAACTTAGCACTAATCAACTGTACAAGGTAATGGCCATGGATCTGTGCTGACAGGAATGACAATCGATCCTAGTGAGCAAGATGCTCCTCCAATCATAACAGCGATAGCCCGTGCCTTCCAACTAATCAACGAAATCAAATCCCATGTTCCATGTAGTGGAAAAAATACAGAAGGGACTGCTTACAGCCAGTGATTTTACCCCCATGAACGTTGTGAGATACAATGGAATCCTCTTAATCTTATACAACATACGTATCTGGGTATTTAGAAGAGCTCGAGTCAAGAAGGTTACAATGAATATTGCAAGCTATAACTACTCAGAGAGATCGTGTTTTTTTTTCATGAGTTTAGATGACCAATTGGAGAGAGCCTATTCCACTCCTCTCTATTATCCCCGCATAAGAGGAAGGGTGAGGAGTAGCATATTTAATCATGTTTGGGTCTCCAATACTGTTTTTCCTTCTTCATCTCAACCTGCAGTTGTGCTTCCACCATCATCTCTTTTGTGTCGCCAATCTACCAACACTTCTTCCTCGTGGAACACCCATCCTCCTGTTCATGTTCATTCTTCATCTTGGGTGGGTTCGTGGGAATCTCAACCTTGTCCATCTTATACAAGAAACCATTCTCGGGATTCAAATTCTAAAATGGATGAAAATTTTCAACATCTATATCTATCCCAGTGAGGACCAAGAAGTTCCCATGGTGATTATTCCTTTGTGAATCACATAAGAAGATATTCAAAAGGGAGTAACAGGGTTGTAAGAGCATCATAAACAAACCTCTCAGGATGAAATGGACACCCTTGAATCTCCCACTAAGATAAAATAGGATAGAAGGAAAGACAAGGCCACCTGATAAAGGGAACAGGGAATTCCCTCACCATCAGATTTCCCAAATACAAGGAGGATTTCAAGTGAAAGTATAACACTATTTCTACTCTCATGGATGGAGCCTCTCCACATCAGGTCCAACCCTGAACAAGAGAGTGATGATCAATGGAAAATGACCTTCCCGAGCTTCTAGGATACCCATATTATTGAATCAGTCCCTGCATAGAATACACAATATTCACGATAGCCCACATCCATCAATGGAAAAATACAATGGATTAGTCAAACCATTCAATTGGTAACTACTACTACACAACAAGGAGCATGAATGCTTGTTCCTGATATTTCGACTCTGGTCACAACGCTCAAAAGAAAATTGGTTTTGAAACAACAAACTTAGAAGGAGGATACCTACAATCTCAAATATCTCTTTCGCCAACTGGTAACAGGGGATAGTTCACAACACCAATGCTCTTGAGAAAACATTAACATTCGAACCCTCGATTGACATGGCTAATGAAAAAATTACTTTAGCACCAATTCCCACTCCAACGATGCATATGTACATTACTATATTACTTACCAAATTGTAGGAATGACACCAAACACTTAGCCTATCTCATGTGCAAATTCAACAAAAACACCAAGTAGAACTTGCAGCGCACGATCAAACTCGTGGACAATATCAACAGGAGGTATAGGCTCACCTTGATCCAGGTGGATATTGGTGGCCATCCACCTATTCCACTTGTACCGACACCATTTTTTCTTTTAGTTTTTCAGTTTCCTTAATTGTAGCACAATTTACTATTTTTAGAGTTTTTCGGGTCCTGAACTTTCAGAGCCGTTTTGAGGACCTAAACGACATTTTTGGGCATGGATGATTCAATGAATATGATTATGTTCCAGAATCGAACTCATTATTCGTTGTTATCAGTGTATTCCTTGGATAGATATTTCTAACGATGTATCATGTGCGCCAAACAGAGATAGTATGCCAAAGTTACGACCCTGGGAAATTAATGTACCAATTTACCCCAGCGGGGCCCATATTCTGGTTTTTCATCTCCTAGGGTTAAGTTTTTGGATTTTTAGGGTTTTCCATTGTTTCTCAATAATATATAGGCCTTCGAGCCTCATTGTAACACAGAGTTCAGAGGCCAGTAGCCACCACATCTCTTCTCAGAGATAAGCTACTAGTGCCTAAGCTATTGTATTTCCATTATGTCTGTAAGCATATTTTAGTCATTTGTTGTTAATGAAATGAATCTTTACTTCCACTCCATCTCTGTGTTTATGTATATTTCTATATTTCATTGTGTTGCTGCACAAATCTGGATCAGTGGTATTAGAGCAGTCTACTCTTTCTCGATCCTTCTTTGCATGTCCCCAACGAGGTCGGGGTATAAGGATTTAGGGCTTGATCTAGTTGAACCATTGTAAGATTAGCCTCGCAAACCCTGACGGTCACCCATGGGGGAAGAAAATAAAGACGAGGGAGGAGGATATCCTATCAAATTATTGCTCGAGGACGCCCTCGAGAAACAAAGGAACGCGATGATGGACAACTTTTCCCAGATCCTTCAACAACTGCCCACTGACAGTGCATCTACATCCAACCGCCACTTTGGAGGCGCCACTCCTTTTTCGGTACAAGTAAACTTTGACATTCCCATATTTGAGGGCCAAATAGATGCATATGTTGTTTATAGATGGTTCAATCTATTAGAAGGATATTTCTCGGTTCAGACTTTTTCGACCGATAAAGGATTATTTTTTCACTCCTTAAAGCCACCCCCCATGCCAAGGATTGTTGGGAAACCTACTGGGAGAAACAGAGTGAGGGGGAACCCTCTCTGTTCTTGATCACACCCACATGGAATTATTTTCTATACGCCATCAAGGAACAATATTATCCCATGGGGAGCTATGAGGAAAAATAAATACAATGGACTACGTTGCGGCAACAAAGGGACCAAGACGTGCATGAGCTGACGAATCTTTTCCATACCCTATGCACAAAGTTGGGTATCAAAGATTCAGAAGAAAGATTTGATGTTAAAGTACCGCAATTTCCTTCTTAGATACATTTAGGAGGAAATGGAGTTCCTAGACATCTTCTCGCTTGGTGCGTCATACCGGTATGCTGCCAAGATTGGGCAAAAGTTCAAACAGAAAAAGCGAGACTTTGGGTCTGCGAATCAGAAGTAAGGGACAGGTACCCCCAAACTGTCGAACAAAGGACCAAGCTAAGGCAGGGTAGCCCAGGACAACCTGCCAAAGCTACAAACAAATAATAACACCACGAAGCCAAAAAAGGACACAGGGAAGTGGTGTGAGTTCCATAAGAGCTCCACTCATAACACAAGTGAGTGTCAGGACAAGCAGTTACTAGTAGTCGAGTTGAAGGCTTATGAATTGGATGCAAGCTCCAACTCTGAATCAGAACCCGACAAGGGGAATGAAAAGGGGAAGAATATTATCGATGCAGATCCCAAAGCCACCGTTTCTACCATGAAGATCGAGAAGAAGGAACCAAAAGATCCAGAGGAGGCGGAGCACCTCTTCCATTCCCAGATGTGGGTAAAGGGTTCCCCATTGCAGTTCATTTTCGATAGCGAGAGCCAGAAGTACCTCATATCAGTAGAGGTCGTGAAACAACTAGGATTGACGACCACAACACACCCACAACCATACACCATTGGGTGGCTGCACCAAGTACGAGACCTCCGCGTCAGCCAACAATGTCGCCTTCCCTACAACATCAAGCCCTTCATGGATGAGGTATTATGTGACATTGCTCCTCTTGATGTTTCTGATGTATTATTAGGCCAACCATACTTGTGGAAGCAACATGGTGTGTATGAGTCCAGGCCTCATGCTATTATTATTACTTTGGGAAATAAGCTGTACAGGATACCATAAATAACACTGCCTATAGGCATCTATTTGATTACTGCAAAACAATGCGGTAAGCTCATTGCAAAAACCACGAAATTTGTTTTCCTGATGATCCATCCTCAGGGAAAGAAGAACATTGTGGCCACGACCTCCAGACAGGGCCCCTCTACATGACAACGATAGATGGATAAGGTCGTGGAGGAGTACGAGGAGATATTCACCTCCCCCATAGGGGTGCCTCTACATTGTCAGGTCAAGCACCCCATCGATATGACCCTAGGTGCGTCGCTGCCCAATAGACCAATCTATTAGTGCTCTGTTCTGGAGAATGACGAAATCAAGAGGAATAATCATGAGTTGTTATAGAAAGGTCACATCCGACTGAGTTCATCACCCTGTGGGAGCTCAATCTTGTTGGTGCAGAAGAAGGATGGGACTTGGAGAGTTTGCATTGACTATCGGGCACTGAACAAGATCACTGTTCGGAATAGGTACCTGATCCCGCAGATTGATGACCTTCTAGACCAACTCAAGGGGGAAAAATATTTCACCAAGATTGACTTGAAGTCTGGGTATCACCAGGTACCAATCGAACCCTATGATGTGTGGAAGACTTCCTTCAAATCCAAGGAGGGCCTTTTTGAATGGATGGTCATGCCTTTTGGGTTGACGAATGCCTCTGCAACCTTCATGATACTAATGGATGACATCTTGCAACAATTCACCAAATCAGTTGTAGTGGTTTACTTGGATGACATTCTTATCTTCATCCAGACTTGGGAAGAGCACCTCCACCACATCCGACAGGTCCTCCAAACACTACGGCAACATAAGCTATGTGCCAATTTGGAGAAGTGCACTTTTGGCATGACCCAGCTTTAGTATCTAGGATACATTATTGATGAGAAGGGGGTGCATGTGGATCTAGCCAAGATCCAAGTCATTTTGGATTGGCCAGCCCCAACCACCCTAACAGAGCTCCACAACCTTTTGTGTCTTGCCAATTTCTACTGAAGGTTCATGTTAGGATTCTCTCATATCACTTGGCCATTGAGTCAAGTCACCAAAGGAGGAGCGAAAGAAAAATTCTTTTGGTTTGAATCCCAACAGAAGGCGTTAGAAGATTTGAAGCATCGCCTCTGCTCTACACCAGTGCTCATATTACCATACTTGCAACAACCATTTGAGATCAAGACATATGCCTCTGACTATGCTATTGGGGCAGTCCTTACTCAACAGGGGCATCCAATGGCATATCAGAGTGAGACGATTTTCGACACTGTCCAGAAGTATCCCACTTATGAAAAAGAGATGTATTCCATTGTGCAGGCTTACCGAAAATGGAAGCATTACATTTTGGGAAAGGAAATGGTCATCCACATAGACCACCAACCCATTAAGTTCATACAAACACAAGGGATGTTGTAGAATGATCGCCATAAGAAGTGGTCCACATACCAACAATTTCATTTGAACATTAAGTACAAGAAAGGAAACACCAATAATGTTGCAGACTCCCTCAGCTAACTACCTATCATGGCACTAACCAAGGTGCTCAAATCTTGTGGGCATGAGACTTCTGATTGGTCACTTCTCTACAAAAGTGATCTAGAATTCGGCCACACATACAGTACGCTCTTGGAGGGTAAGCAAGTTCCTAATTTTCACCTCCAGGATGCCCTGCTATGTCACCTGGGACACCTTTGTGTTCCTTCAAGTGAGCATGCTAAGATGATTTGGGAGGATCACTATAGCCAGGTTGTTGGGCATTTCAGGGTCAAGAAAACCGTGGCAATACTGCAAAAGTATTTCTATTGGCCGAACCTTCAACATGAAATCGGGAAGTACATCAAGTCCTTCAATGCTTGCGCCATTGCCAAACCGACCATCAAGAAGCAAGGCCTCTATACTCTGCTACATGCCCCTAGTCGACCTTGGGAATTCATCTCCTTTGATTACATGTTGGGCCTTCCTTCTACTAAGCATGGCAATGACTGTGTTTTTGTGGTCGTCGATAGATTCTCGAAGATGTCCATTATGATGGCCTGCAAGAACAATATCATAGAAAAATCCACTGCTAAACTTTTCTTAGAACGAGTGTGGGTAAACTTTGGGATCCCACAGTCTATCATATAATATTGGGACAATAGGTTCCTTAGTACATTTTGGTCCAGCCTCTAGTCGATGTTGGACACCAAGCGCACCAAGTCCACATCTTTCCATTTGCAAACTAATGGCCAGACAGAGGTCGTCAATTGGATGATTGTACACATTCTGCGCATGTACAACTCAAAGAATCCACACACATGCGATGAGAGACTCCCCTATGTACAAGACGACTACAACCACTCTCACCATAGCTCAACCAACCATAATCCCTTTCAAGTGGGCTTGGGATTCCAGGCACTATGTCCCATTGTTGTAGCCATGCCATTTGCGGTTACTCAGGCAGATTCATCCCATGTCCAGTCTGAGGCTGACAAGCCAATCGACTTCATTGAGCACATTCAACACATCCACCAACAGGTTCATGACATCTTGGACAGAGCCAATGCTAAGTACAAGAAGTGACATGATCAACATCGGGTACCACATGACTTCCAAGTGGGTGACAAAGTGTGGCTACATTTGCAAAAGAAATGCCTTTCTAGACCCTACCGCAAGATTTTCCTGCTCCGATATGGTCCATACATCATCACCAAGGATGTAGGGGACAATTCCTTTGAGCTCAATACTCCACCATTCCTTGGTCAGCACCCAGTGTTCAATGTGGACCTTCTTCATCCCTACATTCCACCTCTACTAGACACATCCGACATGGAAGAACAACTCACACCAACAAAGTTAAACCCAAATTGCATGGAACAAGCCAAAACTGATCAGATTATGGACACACAAATTAGGAAAACTCGCCAGCAGAGGATCCACCTATATCGAGTTGTCAAAGCAGGCCAACTCCTTCACCAGGGCAAGTGGCTCACCAGGGACCAAGTTCAGCAGAAGTTTCCTCATCTCATGGAGGAACTCAACGCAATGGGGACCATTGCTTCCTAAGGGGGGAGGAATGATCCAGGTGGATATTGGTGGCCACATACCTATTCCACTTGGACGCACACCATTGTTTCTTTCATTTTTTCAGTTTCCTTAATTGTAGCACAATTTACTATTTTTAGCAGTTTTTTGGGTCTTGAACTTCTGGAGCCATTTTGAGGCCCTAAACGATGTTTTTTGGGCATGAATGCTCCGACAAATATGAGTTCATTTTGGAATTGATATTCATTGTTAGGAGTGTATTCCTCAGACAGATATTTCTAACGATGTATCATGTGGGTCAAACAGAGATAGAATGCCAAAGTTACGACTACATGAAATTGATGTACCAATTTACCCCAATGGGGCCCATTATTTCTCAATAATATATAGGCCTTCGAGGCTCATTGTAACACAAAGTTTAGAAGCCAATAGCCCCCACATCTCTTTTCAGAGACAAGCTACCAGAGCCCGAGCTATTATATTTCCATTATGTCTATAAGCATATTTCAGTCATTTTTTTTTACTGAAATGAAGATTTACTTTTGTTGCATCTCTGCGTTTATGTGTATTTATTTTTTTGTTCCTACATAAATCTGGATCACACCGAGCCTTTCAATAATTATATGACATTGAAGTCTCACTACACCCAAATACAAGGTCTCAACATGCTAAAAGTTGTACCACCTTCATCAACCTCTTGGGCCAAGTCGATGAGTTGTACAGGAACATACCTAACACCTCAGAGGAGGTTCTGGCCATTCACCTTATCACAAAATCCCGACCATAAAGGCTCATCTTCAGGTTTTGGATTCGAAGAACATCATGCTCCACTCATGGATCCAATAGTCCACACTAGAAAATATGGAGTTGCAACAAAAGATTGGGGTGGCCAAGGAATCCCTCCACAATGGGCATGCCCAACTCAAATAATTTTCAGAAATGCTCGAATATTGTCTTACCCTTTGGAACAATGCTAGAACCACTTGAAAAATATGATGAAAATTATCTCTATTAATGACATGGTTCACATGGTTGAAGCAAAGGATTCCCAACAAAAGAGCATATTGGATTCCCTACCCCTTAGCGTGCACCAAGATGCAATGAAAACCATCATGAGCAATACCAAGGAAATCTGTTTTGCTCGGGCGAAGAAGCAAAATATTTCTAATTTTTCCAATGAGCCAACTGATAAGTCCTAATTTTTCTATACTCAGTTGGAAACTACGGAGATCAAAACCACCCCCATGCTTGCAAAAATAAAGAAAATTGACATGAAATATCCCCAAGTCACCACAGTTGGTACATATGAAATGGTCCAGTTCACTCAACAACTCCACACCACCCTCAATGAATCTGACAGTTGGTTCCAGGAGTTCATTAAGGAATTCATGAAGTTGGTTCCTCGCATGGAATCAATCACACCATGAGAAATAATGTTGGCTTGAGGGAGATCCAAGTAATAGTGTTGGGGGATTATTTGCACCCAAAATTTTGGGGTAAATATTATGCATGCGCATAAAAATAGTTTTGTGCGCACTCTAGTTTTGTATGCACATCAACAACTTCATGATAGATGAAATAAGGTATGTATACCAGTAAGATCTCTATAATTCATGCTAATAATTTGAATGATACTCCATGCACACAAAATGAAGAAGAATATCCTCATGAATCTTCGCTAATGATGAACTCAAACAACATGAGGGATCATGGAGAAATTAAGGGATGATATGGCGAGTTAGTTAATACTGCCATGACTCTAAAGAGGTTACGTGGGACGCATGTGGGTGGTAAAAGCATGCACAATTGGTATTCAATAGAGAAAGTGGATAAGAGGTGAAAGTGATAGAGAGCCACAACATAGAAGGAAAGTAAAAGGGGCAGCAAAGACACAAAGAGGAGTTTGGAGAGTCTGAGGTGTGTATTAGAGAAGATAAAGAAAGAGTCTGGTTTTTTTTTGCATGAGTCATGTCATGAATCTGAAGAGTAGTTTTGTGTGTGGCTCGAACAGTTTTTTAAGGAGTCTATAATAGAGTTAGTTTAATGTTATGTGTAGATTTTGATAGAAAATGCATGGATCCTTTTAATGCATTATTGATAAAATATATGAGAGCACAAGGTGTTATTCCTAATGAATTACGAGTCTATTGGCCCATGTATGCAATTGTTCGAATGGAAAAAATATAAATCTTCTATTATTCCTGTCATTTACTGTGTTTATTATGAGTTCAATGGATCAATATGGTAATGTTGCCTGATGTTAATATCATAATAAACTATAATGAATTGCATGAGTGTCAGTATGAGTGGATTTATAATTTATTTTAATCCTTAATCTTCTACACAAGTCCAGATGGTCTCTGTGATTCTCTTGGAGTCTTGGGTGAAACCTTCTTTAGTCCTAGACATAGCATTGATATGTTGAAGCATTTGGGTTTTGTTGGTCAAATCTGGATGAACCCTAGGTCATCAACCCCCAACATTTGGAAGGATGCATGCAAGTGAGACAATATTTTGCCGAGCAATTACGCATAGATCTATGACCTACTACATTCTCTAGATATATGATACACTATTAGTAGAAGGGGATCAACAGATTTTTTGGAAAAACAAAAGATGAACTTTCATTGTGGAATAAAATGATACGCTCAAGCAATATAATGCATTTAACAAAAAAAATGGGATGTGTGTGTTGGAATGTATAAGAAGAGAGAGACATGACAATCGAATATGAGATTGTAGTCAGTGGATGTACCCAAACATGAGAACTCTATAAATGACCATTGAAAAGGAAATAACAATAATATATACCCCAAAGTAGATACTCTACTCTAGAGAGATCGTACTTTAAATTTTTTAATGATGCTCTCTTTTGTTGTAAGCATCTTACCATGCACTTGTTTTTTGAAGTAAGTACTATGCATTTGAGTGATGTTCTTAACATAGAACTAAGGAAGTTATTTTTATGGAGATGATCATATTTGAGATTCTTGAGCAATCAAAATATTATATTCATAGTACATTTTTTAGCACGAAGAGAAAGTGTGATTTGTTGAAGAAATAGTGCAAGAGTGAAAAACCAAAACCCTACATCCACGGAGAAGGATTTCAAGATTGCAATAGAGGAATGCTTAGGATTGACAGTGAATTATGGAGTTACTATCAAATATGCAATATGAATCTTCTGATAGACGGTATAGGAGGGATCAATTTAACTATGCAGAGATGACTTACTCCATCTTAACACAATCTTGAAGGTGTTAATAAGAGTTTCTATGGCTTATACACAATTTGAAAATCAAAGTGTATTTTTCTGAATGAGAAAAAAATTCTTCGAGTTTCAAGTGATACATACTCTTGTAAATGCTAAAAACCCTAAACATTATGCTGTGTAATTTTCTAAGAAAACAAACAGTAGTCTTGGAATGTCTAACAAAAAATGTTATACCTTCATTCATATCTTGGTGGATCTATCCATGTCTTCCCTTTAAATATACTTCTCAAAATTTGTCAATCTTGGGGATTTGAAGTGCCAGAAAATAGTAGGAAAATCTGCTAAAAAGCAAATCTATGTAGCATCTACATATCTGAAAAAGATGATTGTATTGAGCGAATCAATATATGACTCGAGACAAACCACAATGGTGCAATGGATCACTAGGGATACTTATTGTGAAATTCTCAAATAAAGTTAATCTAAATATAGTAAACAAAGTTGGGTGAGAGGGTGGGATACTAAAGAGATACTATAGCTTGAGAAGAGAAAACCTTAGGAGAACCTTGGCCAATGGATCTAGTTTAAAGAGAGAGGTTAGATGGAAGGGAAAAATATAAAAAATATTAGAAGCTAGATCTAAGAAGAGTATGCGTGGACCAATGCTCTATTAGCAAATGATGTAAATGAAGGTCCCAAAAGGGAAGTGCATAACTTGGAAACAATCCATAAACAAAGATAACAACAAATATCTATATTGTGGAGCATATAGTTAATTAAGTTTGAGAAGGATTGGAATTCGACAGAAAAAATTCCCATCAAAAGACATTTTTCTCATCAAATATGGTTAAAATTGTTATCTCACTATTTGACAGAATGGGAAACCAAGTAATTGGAATGTTGACGAATAATAATTTTTCTAAAATGTCATTAATTTGCTTCCAATCTAGATACGTGGTGAGCTTGGATGTAATTCTTGAATCTAGAGTATAATTTACGAATAAAGTCAAGTGATCTAGAAGCAAGTGGTGGTTACTTAGGTGGTTAATGAAGTAATGACTCTTCGTTCATGAAGCAATCCACCACCCTTTACTATATAGAATGGAGTGTTTTGACTATATCCATTATCGAAACTAGTGCCGACAACTCCATTTTGGATTCACCATGAGTTCGCGACCAATAATCATGAGAGGGAGTGTGCTAGTAGAGGCAGGGAAGAGTAGTGATTTGCGACGAAGCGGGGCACATAATAGGGATGTGCTTAGGCTTAGAAAGTCAAAGTTGTCTTCAACAGTGTACTCACAAGTGATGTCACCTCAATGATCTAGTTTCATTTTGTTGAAGAAACCTACCTCTTGTTTTGTATATTGTGTGTTATTTACTTAAGAACATTTTTTTACAATCATACTAATTCCTTGTGATTTCGACCGATGGAAGTTATGATTTATGTATT
>JASDQU010104093.1:176874-188348 GCA_032191745.1 Picea mariana
AAAGGATTTTCAAATATTGCAAGGCCAATCACTTATTTGCAAAAGAAGGGAGTTAAATTCGAATGGACGCCCAAGTGTGAAGAGAGATTTCGGTAGATGAAAGACATTTAAGGAGTGAACTGATCTTGTAGATTGCAAATCTGGGAAAATATTTTGTGGTTGGCACTAATGCCTGCAAGGAAAGGATCTACGAAGTCCTCTCTTAAACAAATCATTTGGTATGCTATGAATCTTGAAAATTAAAAAAACATGAAAGGAATTATGCTACACATGAGTTGGAATTAGAATCCATTGTTCATGCATTAAAAATGTGGAGAAATTACATTATGGGGATAATATTTGAGCTAAGTATATACAACTATTGTTTGAACCTTAAATGCCGCACAAATTAGATCGTTGAAATTATTGAGTGAATATGAATTTGAAATTAAACATATAAAAGGAAATCATGTGGCTAATGAAATAAGTATAATAGATCACATAATGCATTATTCTAGCCATTAGCATATACAAAACAAATTTAAAAGACAAAATTTAGAGGCTGCAAATTTAGATCAACAATATTTAAAAACAAAAGAAATATTATAGAAAGACAATTTACAGTAGAAAATGAGTTATTATGAGTTGAAAGAGGATGGAATCCTCATGCACCGAGGGGAAATACATGTGCCAAATTCCAATGAGGTGGAAAATATACTGGTGGGGGAAGTGCACAATGTGTCATATGTTGGGCACCTAGGATATCAAAAAACATTTGTAGTTATAAGAAACCAATACTTTTGGCTAGGAATGAAGAAATAAGTTACCAATTACATAGCGAAGTGTTTAGAATGCCAAAAAGTGAAAACAAATGATAGACATTTGACATAGTTGTTACATCCATTGCCCATTCCTCAGTGGAAATGGGAAGTGGTTACAATTGATTTCATTACAAAGTTGCCAAAAACAATAAATCAACATCACTCCATCATGGTGGTGGTGGAGAAATTAACTTAGGTTGCACATTTTATTCTTGTGAATACTACACACACGACAAAAAAATTGCAAATATTTACATGAAATAAGTTTGTAGGCTACATGAGGTTCCTAAAGAAATTGTTTTAGATAGAGATCCAATACTTACCTCTAATTTTTGGAAATTTTTGTTCAAAGGATTTGCAACAAATTTAATATCTTTGTATAGCATATCACCCAACTCAGATGCACAAATAGAGAGTACCAACAAAATAATGAAATACTTGCTCAGAATATGTGTGATGGATCAACCATCAAAGTGGGAAGACTGCATCCACTTATTAGAGTTTGCTTAAAATAAAGCATATTAAGACTCATTAAAAATGAGCCCATTTGAAGCATTGAATGACAAGAAGTGTAACACACAACTAAGATGGGGATGACCGAACAATCAAAGTTGTCATTGTGATAGAATGTTTAAAGGAAATGGAAGAGAAGATGACAAGGATTAGGTAGAATTAAAAGGATGCCTAGAACAGGAAGAAAAATTATGGAGACAAGCACAAAGTTGTTAGATATTTTAAAGTGGGAAAGAATGTTTTTATAAAAGTGAAAACAAAAAAAAGTTCAATAATATTGAGTTATTGACCAAAGTTGCGGTAGATATTATGGATCTTTTGAAATATTAGAGAAGATAGGTCTAGTTACATAAATGCTAGAGTTTCTTGCATCTATAAAAGTACATAAAGTATTTCATTTTTTTGTTAAAAGTTATAAGTATATTTGTAAAGAAATGGAACTTCCTACATTGCATATAACAATAAGCACATGAAAATCCAAAGGTAAGAGGACTTTAGAAAATATTTTCATTGGTATCAATCATGTCATCTATTAGAATAATAGAGAAATCATGTCATCTATTGAAATATGAGAGAAATACTCTCGTTATATGCTAGTGTATATCGTCCATCTCATCTCTTTATTATTTTTTATTTTTAAAAACCATAAATCCTGACTTTATGACTTGCTAGTAACCACTATTATCATATCATGCATTGGTTTCTATGAGTAAAATCGTAATTGGTTCTATAATGCTCGCAGAAAACTAAGAAAACCAATCCAAGAAGACAAGTGTATTCTTTCAAAATTATTTTTTATTTATAATTATAATTTCTATTTTATATAAGTAATTCATTCAAAATATTGCAGCATCACTTATTAAGTTGATAGGCATCCTCCTATTGGAATTGATGAACTAATCAATCTTTTAATCATAAATTTTAATCTTAAGGCCAACAATGAAAGATGTTGATATATTCTTAGTCGTAATCTCAAATCAAAATATTAATTTCCTCTCATTTATAAATACTTACGTTTATGTGTTTACTTTTTCACATTTACCTAATATGATTAAAAAATTACATGGTGACCATCAAATTGACACGTTATGATGAGATTAACAATTGATTATGCTTATTACGCCAATAGGCGTCCCCCCTATTGGAATCAGTTGATTAATCAACCTTTTAATCATAAATTTCAATCTTAGGGTTGGCAATTGAAGATGATGGCATATTCTTCGTCGTCCTCTCTAATCAATGGACAATATTTTGATAAATTAACTTCTGTTCATTTATAAAGATGTATGTTTATGTGATTACTTTTTCACATTTACTAAATAAGATTAAAAAATTACTTGCTTAGCACTAGATTGCCATGTTCAGTGATTAAGAGATAATCTGTTAAGATGGCCATGATTTACTAAAGTATTGTTACTGGGAGGATAGGTATGGCCGTGTGGGCATTGGATGCTAGTTAAAAAGTTTTACGCGGAGTCATTTTTTTACCAGTGTGGATGTTTATGGCCATGTGGATGTGAAGTGAAGCATTTCAACCTCCAGCCTCCCCTCCATGCGTGTTTGAAGTGTTGGCCATGATTTCCATGGAGAATATGAAATGATTGTGAGTGCGCATCAACAAAGGAGCGAGTGCACATCAATCAGAATTTAGTATGATTCCATTCGAGGTAGGAAGGAGAGGATGCCCAGGGGCTCCCATGGCTATTCCTGCGATTAAACTTGCATTGGCTCAACTAACACACATTTTTGATTGGAGAGTTGAAGGTGGTCCGTCCCGACTAGATATGAAGCAAGAAGGACGATGTTTGGTCTATAATGAGTAAAGATGGGCATATTCTTTGGTCTATAATTTGTGGTGAAGTAATTACGAGAGGGATTGGAAGATGATACACATATGGTACATTTTGCGGTAAGAGTGGAACATTTTCCATTGAAGTAGGGATACCTGAAATTCCTTTATTCATGATAAAATCGAGGAATAGATCGATTCATCCTCCATATTTTTGTGATGCGTGTTTGTACGAAAATAAATCATCGCGGCGGAAGTTATATGATGGAAAAAAAAAATTGGATACAAATACATCCATTTAGTGCACTCTATGTTATTAATCCCATCTATTGTTTATTTATGTATGTATATGTTCCTTCAATATATTTATCAGTCTAGAATTGGAGAGAATTTGGACTGTTCGGCCCTAACAATATATTTATATGTTCCTTCAATATATTTATCAGTCTGGAATTGGAGAGAATTTCGACTGTTCGACCCTATCAATATATTTATCAGGTTGCCTGCCTTATTATTAAAATCGAAGAGAATTTGGACTTGGAAGTCAGTTCGGCCCTGAGAATCTGTCTATGTGGAAATTCTATAGCTTCATTGATGTATTCAACATGTGAAATTCTTTGGTCGAGTTAATCATGAAACATCTTAGCCCTTTTAATTTCCAGCTGCAAAGCTACCAAATTGGCACACACAGGAAGAATATTTGCATATGTTTTCGCCAAGAATGGTATTCAAACACAAGTTAAATTCCAAAACTTGAATTTTTTCCTCCTCCAGAATTGAAATCTACGTAGAAGCTTGTATAACAATCTTGCAAGAACAAATACACCCCAGAACAACGATGGTTGAGGCTTTATCCATAGAAGGGGACCATTTGAAAAGATAACATGGGTCGACTATATTGCTTCCTTTCTTCATCTGATCAACAAATTTAAGTATGAGAACCATAACCCTAACTCAAGAATGTTAAAAAATGTTAATACATAACATTAAATAATGTTAATACAATTGTTGTGTAATAAAATTTAATATTAATTATTTTATTATAAAAAACACATTATTATATATGCTATTACATTTATTATAATAACGATTACATTTATTATATAGTATATATTAGTAACAGAAAAAGAAAAAAAATGATCGGGTAACCCTTGATCGACCAATTTTGCATACGTTTTCTATTCAAACACAAGTTAAATTCCAAAACCTGAATTTAATGTGCACATTATATATAAAACTAATATCAATATTAATAATTTTTATATAATTATTTAATATAGAAAAATTTACATTTTACTATAATTATTAATGTATTATTATATTATATAACAAAATAATATCAATATTAATTATTAATAGTTGATTATTATTATATAAGAAAATCATTTTATTTTATTAACAAAAAAAACTAATATCAATATTCATAATTTTTATATAATTATTTAATATAGAAAACTTTACATTTTACTATAATTATTATTTTATTATATAACAAAATAATATCAATATTAATTATTAATAGTTGATTATTATTATATCAAGAAAATCACTTTATTTTATTAACAAAACGATATTATATTTATTATTTGATTACTAAATACATTAATATGCCATTTGATTATAAAAAATGTTACCAAAGAATTGATATTGTTAATGTTTAAATGTAATATATTATTAATGTTTAAAACTAATGTAATATTAATGTAAACAAATAATGTTATATTATTAATGTATTAATTTTATAATGTGATAATATACTATTAATGTAAAACCCATTAATAGTAATGAATAAATATATAAATTTACCAATAAAATAATAAATAAATATAGAATATTATAGCAATGATAAGTTAATAACAACGAGAAAATATAGTAATATAGCAATAAAGTCATAAATAAATATAGAATAATATAGTAGCAAAGAAGTAATAAATAAATATAGAATAACATAGTAATACTAGGTTTTACGATTTATCCAAAGTAATAAATACATTACCTAACTCATTATTATAAAGGATGAAGAGACATCGATATGTATGTTGATATCAGAGAATTAGGTTGATTTTTATTATTATAATGTGTTTAGTTCAAGTGGACATAATCCTCGTTTAAGGGTGTAACTCTAAGAAATGGTACATTTTTTTAATGACAATATTGTGGCTCTCATTTTTTCATTAGTCATTTTTTTCTCATCTCACCTTTTTCACATCTATTAAAAGTTTTCACTTGTACAAACATCCTTTATAAAATGTTTTTATTTAACTTAACAAACATCCTATCAATGAATTATGACTATAACTAAGGTCATCCTTTGAAATTTCCAGATTTCATTCTCTTAGAATTTTGATTACATTTGATTATAATGCATACAATTCAACATAGGAGTTTCCCCTTGTAATTTTGATTGCATTTGATGTATAAGAATTTGGATACATTTTGAAGCCCCAATGATGATATTAGGGTTTATGGTGGAATACCTTGATGACATTTTCTTAATGACAATATTCTAGCTCTCATTTTTTTACTAGCCATTTTTTTCCCATCTCACATTTTTCACATCTATTAAATGTTTTCACGTGTACAAACATCCTTTATCAAATGTTCTTATTTAGCTTAGCAAACATATTATCAATGAATTGTGACTATAACTAAGGTCATCCTTTGAAATTTCCACATTTCGTCCTCTTAGAATTTTGATTACATTTGATTACAATGGTTAGAGTTCAAATTAGGAGCTTCCCCTCAGAATTTTGATATCATTTGATGTATAACCATTTGAATATATTTTGAAGCCCCAATGATGATATTCTACATAGATAATTAGATAAATTGATTCTTACTACATTTTTTTATATATAAAATTCACAATTATAATTAAATTGAGTATTTTTCCAATCGTAATATGACAAACATTTCCTCACGTTGAAATGTGACAGACATATCCTGACATCACAATGTGACAAACATTTGCAAATATCACAATATGTCGAATAGAGTAACGTTGCAATCGATCAAACATAGTAAATTCACTATGTCCCAAACATATATGGGTATCACAATGTGATGATCATATGTGAAAGTCACATTCTGACAAACATTTCCAAACGTCGCAATGTGTCGATCATAGTGACGTTGCAATCTACCAAACACAGTAACATCGCAATGTGATGAACATATAGGGACATTGAAATCTCATGAACATTTACGGTCGTATTTTGACGAACATAGAATTTTTATAACAATTTGACAAACATAAATGGACATCACAATGTAACAAACATAAGTATATCATCGCAACGCGACAAATATATATTCACGTTGCAATGTGGTGCACATGTCATGATGTCACATTATGATAGGCATTTCTAAATGTTCCAATGGGACAAACAAAACACATCATTGCAATGTGATGTATGCAACCCAGTGTGCCAATGTGATAAACATAAAAAAATATTGAAATGAGAGAGACATTTCCCGACATCGCAATGTCACGAACATAACCCAATTTCAAACTGTGACAAACCTATTCCAACACCATAATCTGAGAAACAAAAACCCTTCGTCATAATGTGAGAAACAAACATTTCCTAACGTCGCAATGTGCCAAACTTTTCCTAACATTGCAATGTGACAAACATTTCCTAACGTCGCATTGTGACAAACATTTCCTAACGTCGTATTGTGACAAACATTTCCTAACATCACAAAGTGGCAAACATTTTCTGATGTCGCATTGTGACAAAAATTTCCTAACATCGCAAAGTGAAACATTTCCTAACGTCTCAATGTATCAAACATAGTAATGTTGCAATCTATCAAACATAGTAATGTCACAATAAGGGACGAACATATAACTTTGCAATGCGATGAACATATTAATGTCACAATCTCACAAACATAGTAATGTTGAAATCTACCAAACATACTGACGTCAAAATTTGATGAACATAGGCATGTCATTGCAATGAGATGAACATCAACAGACGTCACAATGTGTCACAGATCGACCTATCATCACAATATTGCAAACATTTCTTCACATTTTAATGTGACACACATATGTCAACGTCAAAATGCGAGAAACATTTCCAAACGTTGCAGTCTATTGAACATACGCGAAAAACATATATGGTTGTCGTAATGTGACAAAAATATATGGAAGTCGAAATGTGATAAATATTTCCAAACGTTGCAATATGTCGATCATAGTAACGTTGCAATCTACCAAACATAATAACCTCACAAGGTAATGAACCTATGCATACATTGCAATGTGACAGACATTTATGGATGTCCCAAACTGACAAACATATCCTTGTTGTAGCAATGTGATGAACATAGGCCTATCATTCCAATGCAATGAATATATCTTCACGTTGCAATGTGGTTCACATATCCTGATGTTGCATTGTGATAGGCATTTCCAAAAGTTGCAATGGGATGAGCACAACCCATTGTCACAATGTGATGTACACAACCCACTATGCCAATGTGACAAACATAGACTGATTTTGCAATGACACAAACATTTCTCGATGTCGCAATGTGACGAACATAACCCACTGTCAAACTGTGACAAACCTATTCCAACACCATAATTTGAGAAACAAAAACCCATCATCGTAATTTGATAAACATAACCTTATGATTTCATTTGACGAAGAAAATTTGATGTCGCAATGTGACGAACAAAACCTGATGTCGCAATGTGTCGAACAAAACATGATTAACATTGCAATGCAGTAGTTTCGTAGTAAACTATGGTTAAACATAATCAAGATGGCCCACTATAATCATATCCACATGGTCAATGAAGTTTAGCCATGGGTGATCTGGATTATTTTCGGCACGAAATGAGAGCGGAGATATAATAAAGAAATGCACAGAGATATTGAAGATATTCAATAATATAACAGAAATGTATCAGAGATGCAACCATAAACATAGATATACAGTAATACACAATTTCTATTAATCAGAGAAATGTACAGAGACTGTAAAAATACAGAGTGAAAGACTTGCTAGAATGGTGGCAACTTATCTCTGAGAAGAGATGTGACGACTACTCGCATTCGCAAGAAGATGATTACAATGAGGCTCTAGAGGCCTTTTTACAATAAATGAGAATGCCGAAATTTCTAGACATCCAAAAACCTAACCCTAGGAGATGAAGTGCCAAAAGTCATGTGGGCCCCATTTGGGTAAGTGAGTACATCAACTTCTGGGGTCGTAACTTTTGCATACGATCTCCGTTTTAGGCGTGTGATAGCTCGTTGGAAAGGTATTGTCGTGGAGATTAATTTTGGGGGCTCATTCATGCCTTAGGCTATCAATGTCAACCTTGATCTCAAAAAACCTTCATTTGGACCTTCAAAATGGCCCCGAAAGTTAAAACCTGCTAAAAATAGTAAATTGCTAAAATGGCCAGAAAATTGTTTTGAGCCATTTGGAAAAGGTGTGTGGCAACCGATATCCACCTGGATCAATCCTCCCTCCTTAGGAAGCAATGGTCTCCATTGCGTTGAGTTCTCGGGGGAGAGGGAAAAACATTTGTTGAATCTGCATCTTGGTGAGCTGCTTGTCTTGCTGGAGAAGTCACGCTGCTTAGTTTGTGGAAATCTGTCACGAACCCGTGGCTGGAAGGTTTGGAATTTTTAAACCAGTCTGGCTATTTTAGATGACTGTATGCAGAAGGAATCTTCGTACTTTGCTGCAACCTTGTCGACCTGCTTCTGTTGGATAGAAGGTGCTTTGGTCGAAGCTGTGGTGGCTACAGTATCCTTCTATTCACCCTTTGAACAGATTATGGAGAAGATGAATTTTGTAGTATGAGATACTACCTTGCGGCACTATTTAGGTGGGGCATTAGTTGGAACTACCTCTGGCATCCTGTAGAGATGACCCCCCAGAGTAATAATGACACTACGGGGTCGAGACTCATAGATAGCATGGAGTTTCCACATATATGGCTGGCCCAAGAGAACATCACAGATATCCAGTGGGGCAACATCACATAATACCTCATCCTTGAAGGGTTGGATGTTGTATGAAAATCGACACTGCTGGCTAACACGAAGATCTCATCCTTGGCGAAGCCACCCAATGCTGTATGGTTGCGGGTGTGGTGTTGTCGAAAATCCCAACTGTTTGATGACCTCTGCTGAGATGAGGTTCTTCTGGCTTCAACTATCAACAATAAAATGCAGCGGGGTCCCCTTCACCCACATCTGTGAATGAAAAAGGCCCTCCTCCTCTTCTGGATCTGTTGGTTCTTCTGGTTGAATTGCTGCGGTCGCGACAATAGCAGTGGGGTCTGCGTCGATGATCTATCTTTTACCATTATTTTTACAATCAGATTCTGAATCAGGGTTCGTCTCCTTGTCTTTGATCTCGACCACCAATGACTGTTTTGATCGACATTCGTCGGTGTTGTGCCAGGGGATTTTGTGGAAATTGCACCATTTTCTGGTGTCCTTCTTTGTCTTCCCGTGACCCTTCTTTTCTTGTGGCTTGGAATGGTTTTCGGGAGACTGTTTGTTAGGGTTGTCTTTGTCATACTTTGGTTGTTGTGGATTTGCAGACCCAAACTCCCGTTTGTTTTGGTGCCTAAATTTCTGCTCGATTTTAACAACATATCGATAGGCAACACCGAGTGATGAGATGTCCAGAAAATCCATTTCAGTTTGGATGTATCTGTGTAGAGCCCCACGGTATTTCAAAACCAAATGTCATTTAAAGTCTTTGATACCCAGCTTGATGCGCAAGGTATGGAGGCTATTGGTGAACTCCAGAACTGATTGGCCCTTCTCTTTCCATAGTGTTGTCCATCTCATGTACTGGTCCTCATAGTTGCCAATAGGGTAGTATTGTTCCTTTACCGCATCCACAAAAAAATCCCAAGTGGGCTCGGCCCCATATATTCCAGAATCCTATTTGGAACTCTACTCCTAGTAAGTTTCCCACCAATGTTTAACATGGGGGAGAGCCTTAAGGAGTGCGAAGGTGATCTTTTCCTTGTCTGGAAAATTATGAACAGAGAAATAACCTTCTAGCAGATTTAACCATTTATCTAGGGCATCTGCATCTATTTGACCTTCAAATATTGGAATATCAAAATTAACCTGTACCTTGAAAGGCAAGGTGCCTCCAAAGTGGTCTCTTGATGAAGATGCGCCTAATGCTATCGGCAGGCATTCAAGGATGTGGGAAAAATTCTCCATCATTTCATCCCTCTGTCGCGTGAGAGATTGCTCAAGCAACAGACTGATAGGATCGTCTGCTCCATCATTTTCCTTTTCTTCCGCAACTGAGGGTTTCTTGGGTGTGCGAGAGCAATTGTCCTCAATAGAGACAAGCTCGAGACCCAGCTTGCTATACCCGGACCTCGTCGGGGACATGCACTGAAAAATGATCAAGAGCAGCCTGCTTTGATACCACTGATCCGGATTATTTTCGACACGAAATGAGAGTGGAGATATAATAAAGAAATGCACAGAGATATTGCAGATATTCAATAATATAACATAAATGTATCAGAGATGCAACCATAAACATAGATATACAGTAATACACGATTTCTATTAATCAGAGAAATGTACAGAGTTTGTAAAAATACAGAGTGAAAGACTCGCTAGAATGGTGGCAGCTTATCTCTGAGAAGAGATGTGACGACTACTCGCATTCGCAAGAAGATGATTACAATGAGGCTCTAGAGGCCTTTTTACAATAAAAGAGAATGCCAAAAGTCCTAGACATCCAAAAACCTAACCGTAGGAGATGAAGCACCAAAAGTCATGTGGGCCCCGTTTGGGTAAGTGAGTACATCAACTTCCCGGGGTCGTAACTTTTGCATACGATCTCCGTTTTAGGCGTGTGATAGCTCGTTGGAAAGGTATTGTCGAGGAGATTTATTTTGGGGGCTCAATGATTCCTTTGACTATAATTGAGAACCTTTATCTCGAAAAACCTTCATTTGGACCCTCAAAATGGCCCCGGAAGTTAAAACCTGCTAAAAATAGTAAATTGCTAAAATGGCCAAAAAACTATTTTGAGCCATTTGGAAAAGGTGGGTGGCAACCAATATCCACCTGGATCAATCTCCCTCCTTAGGAAGAAATATTCTTCATTGCATTGAGTTCCCAGGGGAGAGGGAAAAGCATTTGTTGAATCTGCATCTTGGTGAGTTGCTTGTCTTGCTGGAGAAGTCATGCTGCTTAGTTTGTGGAAATTTGTCATGAACCCATGGCTAGAAGGTTTAACTTTTTAAACCAGTCTAGCTATTTTAGATGGAATATTCGTACTTTGTTGCAACCTTGTCGACCTGCTTCTGTTGGATAGAAGGTGCTTTGGTCGAAGCTGTGGTGGTTGTAGTA
>JASDQU010104093.1:201625-218094 GCA_032191745.1 Picea mariana
GACATTTTTCTCATCAAATATGGTTAAAATTGTTATCTCACTATTTGACAGAATGGGAAACCAAGTAATTGGAATGTTGACGGATAATAATTTTTCTAGAATGTCATTAATTTGCTTCCAATCTAGATATGTGGTGAGCTTGGATGTAATTCTTGAATCTTGAGTATAATTTACGAATAAAGTCAAGTGATCTAGAAGCAAGTGGTGGTTACTTAGGTGGTTAATGAAGTAATGACTCTTCCTTCATGAAGCGACCCACCACCCTTTACTATATAGAATGGAGTGTTTTGACTATATCCATTATTGAAACTAGTGCCGACAACTCCATTTTGGATTCACCATGAATTCACGACCAATAATCATGAGAGGCAGTGTGCTAGTAGAGGCAGGGAAGAGTAGTGATTTGCGACGAAGCGGGGCACATAATAGGGATGTGCTTAGGCTTAGAAAGTCGAAGTTGTCTTCAACAGTGTACTCACAAGTGATGTCACCTCAATGATCTAGTTTCATTTTGTTGAAGAAACCTACCTCTTGTTTTGTATATTGTGTGTTATTTACTTAAGAACATTTTTTTACAATCATACTAATTCCCTGTGATTTCGACCGATGGAAGTTATGATTTATGTATTTTGGAGCCATGATGAAATGGAAACCATGTAAAAATATAAATGTATCATTGACTTATGTGATGGCATTGATAATATTTACACCATATAAATGCAGGTGGTGGTTGCACTGACAGTTTCAAACCAAATTAGGAGTAATTTTGAGGAGAATGTAGTTTTATTCCTAGTTGAAAATATAGGATTCTTTTCAATTTTTGATATGTATATTTTTTTTAAAGTTATAGGTTTTGTGTAAAGAAAAATGGATGTAAATTTTTAGTTTCATACCCTACATCGAATAATAATGTAACATCCCATATCTTGGGTTTAGGAAGTTAGAACACTATTATTTACTCATCTTAGTAATTCAATTATTAACATTTGTTTGGGATGAGTTAGATTGGGATAAATATTTGAGATATGTACATCTGGACCAAATTATGTTTTTTCTGATATTATTTTCATCGTTATATGTTCACGATGTTGATCGTTATGTGAGTTGGTTAAACATCTAAACATACATTTCTTAATTGAACATTAATAAAAATATGGATTATTATATGAATTTGTGGTGTATATGCATGGATATGAATTATTGGTGCACTAAACTACATGTTGATGAGCTATGTGATAGCAAAATGACTGTAGTGTTAAGGTAACTTGGATGTCATAGACATAAAAATTATAGAATATGCTACAAGTTTCACTTAGTATTTAATTTATGTTTTGAAATATTGTTACGATCTGTGGTAAGAGTGGTTTTGACAGGACGTACAACTTTCCTAGAGTGGTTGTTTTATAACGTGACTCTAAGAACAATAGTTTCACATTATGGCTTGATGTAGGGTGTTGACCCTATTTCTATAAGGAGGGGTGGAGGTTTTGCCCATCGTTTACCCTCTGAAACCTAGAGTCGTGGGAGGGTTGTGTGAAGTCACGCACCCCTAGACGTGTGATGGAGACTTCAAGTTTCCTGTTGGGGAAGCTTGCTCAAGATGTATGATGCTTCCACTTACGAGTTCTATCTAGATTTAGGTCAATATAGTTGATTATCTAGCTTAGTCGAACAGAGGAAATGATAGGATGGAAGATGGAAGTATGTTACAAAGGAAGGATGATTCGACGTTAGTTGAGAAAAATGTTATGGGATTAGTCGTGCGACTCTTGATTTATCACTTGGTTACAAAACACTCGGTATGATTTCATTTTTGATATTCTAAGTCTGATGATCAATTCTTGATGAATTATTCTATTTTTGTTAGTTATAATTACAAAATGATGCATTTGTTGTCCTACATGCATTACTATGATCATATAGGAACTATGCACTAGAGACATTTCTTGTTTATCATTAGCATATGTGTAGGTTTTGTGTCCACTAGCTATGCACACCTACCCTACACATGTACACTAGTATAATTAATTAAAGTATTAATTATTAACTAGATTATTGAATATCTAATTTAATTGTTTAATGAGTATGTAAATTATATTGCATACAAAATATCTAGTATCATTAAATATCTTCTTTGACTTTGATCAATGGTTGCTATGATGAATTAAATGAGTATGGTGGGTTGTCATGTACATTTAGGGTAAATTGTCAACTTGCATTTATAAGCTAGCATGAAAAGAAAGACTTTGCTTGTCTATCATTAGCATGTGTAGGATTTGTGTCCGCTAGCTACGCACACCTACCCTACACATGTACACTAGTATAATTAATTAATGTATTAATTATTAACTATTTAATTTAATGGTTTAATGAGTATGTAAATTATATTGCATACAAAATATCTAGTATCATTAAATATCTTATTTGACTTTGATTGATGATTGCTATGATGAATTAAATGAGTATGGTGGGTTGTCATGTACATTTTGGGTAAATTTTCAAGTTGCATTTATAAGATAGCATGAAAAGAAAGACTTTTCATTTTATTTATTGTTATTTTATGTAATTCATTTATAATTTAGTTTTATTAAATAACTTTTTCCAAAAATCTAGATAAGGGAGGTTGATGGGTAATAATGAGGGTGGTTGAAGAGACTTGGAGAAGGGGGTATTGAAGCTTGATAAATAGGGAGAGGTTGGAGCATGTTGGGATGTTGCAATTTGTGGAGAATTTTGATAATTCTTGGAAGATATAATTCTTGTGAGTCTTCTTAGAGCATAGGTGCTTTGTAGTTCTTGGAGTCACGGGCACGGAGGGCCAATAAACTAAAAGGTTTCCTGGAGCTAGGAAGTTGGCTAGGATCGTAGTTGGCTAGGAGGATTTTGTTGTGTCCCTCTGGGAAAGTGAAAATAAAAGGAATGCTTGGAAGCACCTTCCTACTACTGACATGACTAAATTAGAAATGGTCATCTTCAATGGACTAGGGAAAAAACCTTTTATTTGGTGTGTTTCATTATGTTTAGATTTAAATACTTTAATCATAAATTTAACTTCTTATTTATCTCATCTCTTATTAATATTCATATATTTGGATTCATATTTGGATTCAAATTTGGAATATTTAGCATTAGAAAAATTGTAAAAGAATTGTAAATATATAGTAGGTTATTTCATGTATAAAAACATAAAACTTTGTTTATACTAGATGCATATGTTTAAGTTAGCAAATATTATTTCATAATACCCATGGGAAAGGATTCTACAAATAAGCCCATGAAAATCCCAAAGATAAAAGGATTTTTACAAAATGTTTTCATATATATCAATCATGTCACTTTCAAAATTATTTTCATTTTATAATTTGTATTTTATAAAAGTAATTCACTCAAAATATAATTTATATTTTATAAAAGTAATTCACTTAAAATAAAATTTTGCATCTAATTATGAAACGAGATTCCAAATATTTTAGTTTTTGGTCATTTATTTATTTATTTATTGCATAGTATGCCAATTTATTTATTGCATAGTATGTCAATTTGAAGGTTAAATATTTTAATTTCATAGCTGAAAAATATTTTTTTAATGACTTCATGATGGAAAATTAATTTTTTAATTAAAATTTTATTATTAAAAGGTTAATTTTTTATAAAATTTTGTTGTTGAAGAGTAAAATTTTAAACAAAACTTTTTTTAATCAAAATTTTAATATTAAACAATTAATTTCTTATTGATGATGATGATGATGATGATGATTAACCTCCATTAAGACTGAAGTGCTCTATCATACTTTAAGAGGGTAAGTGGTTACTTGTGATTCTTTAGAATTTTGTTTTTGTGCTCGAAAAGCATTAAGCGAAGCTTTCCAAGATCACCATACTTTTGTTGAGTTAAGAGGTTAGAAAGGTTGGTAGTGTGACAAATATTTTGAAAATGAGATCTAATATGGATATAGGCTTGAAAATCTAAGAGAAAGTGATTTTCATCTTCAACCTTCTTGGTGGTGACACGCTCTTTCATCCCATGGCATTTTAGGAATTGCCCAATGCTCAGTTTCACTATAGAGCTCGTGAGATTTTGTTTTTATCTTAGCAATGCTTAATTTTTTTCTTTACACTTGACAAAACATATGGATAATTTTGATCACATCCTTATAACACCTTAAATTATTTTTTTCCTCTAACTCTTTATCACACCACATTTTCTCCTTAAATTTTGATTTGACAATTTTTTTAATAGTATCTTTATTCTGCAAAATGGTGTCTTCCATGATTCCCCAATAGTTTAGCCAAGACCGACCATGTTCATGCCATCCTTGTTTGAGTTGATGGTCGTTATGACTCAATTTTGAAGAAATTTTAGGAAGCCTCTTGTCTTCCATGTTGTTTAACTTGTTCTTATACATTAGGTATCTAGTCATAGCCATGCTCTCAATGGGGGACGGACTTGTTTCTAAGAGGAGAATGTGTTAGGGTGTATTTTCTTTAATTTTGAGATTATAGGTTATAAAATTCTTTTGTATTTTCTCTATCTTTTTCCAAGATTCATGAGAGATACTACAGCCCTAGACATCACATCCATAAAGAATAACATGTGTAACAAGAGTCTCAAAAAAGAGTTTCTTCTTATCCCAACTCTAAAGATCAGCTGATTTACAATTGTTTTCAAGCCCATAATAATCTTCCCATCCCCCAATAATCATTTTCTCAATGCGATAATTCCAATTGAGCTTGTGGTGAATATCAATTCCAAGATATTTGTATGAAGTCACTTCCTCCAAGTTGTTGTTGTCATATACGAAGGTATCATAAGGGATATTATTGGATTTAATAATCATGACCTTAATCTTATCAGTGTTAAGAGTCATACCCATATTGGAGCAAAAATCCTTGAGATTCTTAGTTGGTTTTCAAGATCATGGGGACTCCTTGCCATAAGAATGATACCATCGATGTTGTTCCAGAGTCTATACTTAAGGCTTAGAAAGTACAGTGTCTAGGCATCCAAAAGTGAGTAAAGGATAAAAAGGGGGAATAATCAACCATCGGGAAAGGAAGCTAAGGATGATTTCCAGGTCGTCGTTGTCTCGCTTCTAACTATTCCTGGATGCTTATATCCCATTCAATCGCAGCCCATGAACGTTCAAGTTCTACCCGGGTGGTGGTTGCTTTAAGTATGGTATCGAAAAGGTTCAAAGTGATATGGGTTTGGTCCAATAAGTCGGGTTCAATATTAGGTTGTCTTGCAACGAGGACGGTCATAGAGGAACAAGAAAATTAAAGGAGATTTTTAGGTTTTTGATGCTGTATCAATTTGATCGTATAAAAGAGAACTTTTGAATCCGATGTTGGAGATAAAATTCAAACCAAAGGCCTTTTCCCGTAACTGAGTTATCTTTTAAATAAATGGTGTGTGAAATGTGAGAAAAAGCATTAAGTTGTCTATAATGCGAGGCTCCTATCAAGGGAGAATCTCACTCTGTAAACAGAAGAAGAAAAAGATGAGAAGAAATCTGACGACGCATAAAATCTGAAGATCTAAAGAGTTCACAGGTCTTGTACCTGCTAATAGCCGATACAGATTAAAAACTGTAAACGATATAGATGACTAAAATTTGATCACCATAATAGAGGTTTTACTAAATTGCAATAAAAACATTCATCAGATATATATATGTGAAATGAAATTGAATATGAAATCACAGAGGAAACAAACTCATAACACAGTCTTGACGGAATCATGAGTCTTCGGATTGCTTTGTATTATATTTCAAAAGGAGAGAGTCTCTATTACAATCGAACAAAAAGGTCCAACCCCTTTTCTTTCTTCTAATTTCATATTTATACAAACTTCTACATGATGGAATTTCAATCGTTCCAGTAGTTTTTTTGGTTACAAAAAAAGGAGATTTAACGTTTCAATTCTTTGTCTCTGTCCTTCTTTCGGGCAAATGGAACATCTTCCTTTCTTTTCTCTTCGAGTTCTAAAAATATAACAGGAAGAAACTTGTCCTTATTTGATACCAAAAACCTTCCCCTTTGCATGCTCGGTGCCAGTGACGCACCTCTCCACCAACTGGGCCATCAATATGGAAGATTTTGCTTGATTATTTTCCTCACAAGTGTAACAATCCTTCACTAATTGTGGCAACTTTCCTTCTATCTATCGGTCTTTGGTGCCGATAGAATATAAATGTACACTTGGTTTTATTAGCCATTTATCTACTTGGACTATATCCATCTGAGTTATCTGTGATATTTCATCCAAATCTCTTTCCTCATTCTCCTTGATATTGAGAGGGTGCTTAGCTATATTAATCTAGCCCAGTGTCTCAGTGTTGTTTTCACTACAAACTCCCATCTATGAAGACAAAAGTTTCTTCACAAGAGTTTCTCACCTCTTTAGCTCATTGTCTGCCTTCCGATATGTTACGCTCCCATGCCTTCATCAAGATGTTACCTTGGGTTTGCTCTGGGATGGAGAACCTGGAACTACTGCCCGTTTCCTTTTTTGTCGTGGCTATAATAGCCTTTTGGAAAGAGACTCGAGCCGCCCCAGCTTCTTTTTCTCTGAAGGAGATGTTTTCCAGTACTTGATCAATGAGTTGGCAGTGGTTTTGAATAATTTTCACTTTAGCAAGTAAATCTTGCTGAGCTGCCAACACTCTTTTTCAGATTTCTATGGCTTGGGATTGGAATATCCCGATATCTATCATCTAGCTTTCGGAGAAATTTAATTTGGTCTATAATTTCCCTATCAATTCTCCTTGTTGGCTTATCTGTGATTGGTTGTTCTGAGCCATCTGTTGTGTCTGTTCGAGATTAGATTTGAGCCGCTCCATTTCCTTTTGATTGGTTTCCCTAGCTATCTCTATACCTGTGTTCGCCTGATCTCTGGCAACTGCTTATGTTGTAGCCAGCTTATCCTCCAAAGTTTTGATCAAGTGGTTTTTCTGTTTCAACTGTTCTTTTAGGGGCTCGACACAATATTGGATGGTTGTAGCAAAAGCCCCCAACATCCCTGCTATTTGAGTTGCAAATTCCTCTTTTTTCATGGCTCTCCCATCAACAAGGATTTTAAATTTCTTAGTTGTTGTGCCTTCTTCTTGATAAAGTTCTTGTTTCAAAATGGCCTTTCTCTTCTTATCAAAGAAAAATTCATTCGGAGGCAACTCTTCCACATTTATGGGCGTTAGTTCTTCACCGAAAATCCATCCTGCATCTGGGATCCCCTTAGTGGACTATAGGGGAGTAACATAAATAATGGGGTTGTTGATCTATTTGGATGATTTCCCCAGGGTAACAACTGAGGCTGGCTTTCTTGGAGGATTAGCGATCTCGGCTTCCTGATTTAGGCCCCCGGTTTGCTTCTCCTTTTCCAGGTGTTCTTCTTGGTCAGGTCCTGAATCTTTGGAGCCCTTGGCTCCAGTTTGCTGTATATCTGCCATCGACGGGTTCTTACCCTATAAGACTGAGGGAAGGTAGCTCTGTCGGTGTTCCTGAAATTTGAAAAAACCAGCCCTCTCCTTGGGCGATAGGGCTTGAATCCGTTCTAAGACCTCAGCATAAGATCTCGCACATCAGAAGATATCGTCATGAGGTGAATGCTCATGTTCATACCTTTTAAGGCCGCAACTAGCCATGTGATTTCCCACGATCCTGTGTGGGTCATTCTTATTGAACTCAATGTGGACCAATTTAATATCCTTCAAAGCCGTTGCCTCAAATTTTTCATGTCTGAAATCTAATAAAGAATAGGTATTCGAATGAATGGGGAAGGGCAACCATACCTTCTTCGAAAATCCTTTAAGCTCCTTGCTTATGCCACCAATCACAGTTTGCCTAGAGATTTCATTACAAACCAACCTATTTGGTATGAATAATGTAGAGCATAGGGGGGAACAGAGGTGTCGAAAACCCTGATGTATGAAAATTATGCCTCTATGTACTAGTCGGCCACATTGCTCAAGTTGGTGGCGATGGTATCTAAAATCTTGGGTGGTGGGTTGCCGAAGATGGAGACATGCATTTGTACCATTACCGAATTGAAAATTTCATATATAAAATCTGTGGCCTTGTATTCCCAAATTTTTAAATGGTAGACATGGATAGGCTCAGCCTCAGATGGAGTCTAGCTCTAGCTCATTAGGGGGAAAGGCATCATGAAACAAACAACATCCATGATGTAGGCGGACATACAAAATGAAGCGTCCTTTCTATTCACCCTCTGCATACGATACTTAGTAATCCAGCTGGTTAAACTGTCTGACAACAATTTGGCCCAGTCGAAGGAACAACCTTCAACGAATGTATGAATGAGAGGCACCCATGGGAGGAAAAAATGTGTAGTGTCCTCCTTCCCATACAACCTACAGGTTATCATTGCTATATATTTGAATTTTGGTTCCAAGGAAGAGATTGAATAAACTCGGTTACCGTCTTCTCTGAACTTTGCGGGGTGCGAGACCCAATCCTTGATCAGATTAGACAAGTTTATGCCGTATTGCTCACATTCTTTCCACTTAAAACCTTCCAGAAACTCGACATTGTGTGAGAAGTTTGGTGCGGGTGACAATTGGTACATCGCCTGCAATTGTTCTGGTCTGAAGGTCCCAATGGTCACCTTCTTCTCGTTGTTAATAGTTCTTGTCGTTATGTCCACATGATCTAATGCCCATCGGATCATATCATAGTAGGGAAGGAGTCGTGGCCTGGCCGCTATCTTATGCATCTCTGCTTGAATGAAGATTTTATATTTGGTGGCCAAATCGTCCTTCTCATTATCGCTGGAATCATTTGAAAAGTTCACCAATTCAGACTGAAGAACCTCGGAGATATATGACCAGGTTCTGACAGAATCAATACTTCGGGGTGAAGTATCAGAAACATTATCTGAGCCTTGCCCTGAATTCTCAGCAATCGCTTTGGAAAATTTTCATGGAGCCATGATAGAGGATTCTGACTTAGCTCTCCTATAGTAAAAATGTGTATACATATAGAAATTAGCCTAGTGAGAAAAGATTTTTTGCGCAAGATAGAAATGAACTTTGAAACAATGAGAGAAAGATCTCTATATCTCAACCATTTAAAACTCTGGCGTCCTTATGAACATAACGGTCAAATCATTTTTTTTAGAAAGATTTACCAATAAAAACAATATCTTTACTTATCACTTAACATTATTTCAAATAAATGCCATAAATTTTTGACAGGTCGTAACACACAAGTTAGCGCAAAAAACATTTAAATTTAACCCGTAGATAGTGCATGTTAGTATTTGTATTAATGCATTGATTAATCTGTCTTAGCTTCTTTAATTAGGTTTTCTTTAAACTTTAATCAACCTTTTCGACGTTCACCGTATCGAGAGATTTTATTCCTATCTTTTGAGCTCCTAAAACCCGAGATCGTGATAACGCGATCTAGTTAAGTAAAAACCTGATCCCAATTAAGTGTTTAATTAATCAGTGTTTCATTAATATCGTGATTTCGTGACTCGGGGATACGAAGGTATAGTTTCTTGGAAGAGTAAATGCTGAGTCGCGAAACCACGACATTGTTTAACTACAGTTTAAAATGAATTACCCCTGACACTAACCTGGATGACTTGTAAAATTTTCTCGCAACTTCGCCTATCAGAGTTATTACAGTAAGAATTTTGGGGAGAGTGATCGCTGAAACGCGAAATCCCGACAGCACCTAACTAAGCTTTAAGAACTTTACTTTCGGCGCTAACCTGTGTAAGCTTTCAAGATTGTTTCGCGACTTCGTACATCGGGGCTTGGAAATTGTGTGACTTGTAACTCCCGAAACGTGATATCCTGAGGTATATAAAAGTGAAAAATCTTGTTTAACAGTTAAATGGCAATGGCTTAGGAGTACAACGGCCATCGCCTTTTTGCAAATTAGGACTACTGAGATTCTCAGTGGGTAAAGGTCACGAAGTAAAAGACAACTTAATGGACAACCTTTGATTTTAAGAATTACGTTTAAACTAGTTGAGAAAGGTGGTTCCAACAATCAACATAAAGAAGAAGATTGATGACTATACCAGTAAGAGTAGGGCCGACACAACCTACGTTTTCCAAGCAATCCTCTAACTTGTCAATGTATATGCCAAAAAGGGTAGGGGACAAGGAACAACCTTATTTGACTCTGATATTACAGTTAATCTCTTTTGACCAGCCATCAGTGTTTTCAAACTTAGCAATAACATTCTCATACATCCTTATTGCAACAACACTTCGATAGGCACTTTTATCTCTTCCAACTTATTCCAAAGGATTTTCCTAAGAACCATGTCAAAAACTTTTCTAAAGTCAACAAAACAACAAAAAAGATTGGTTTTAGTATTGCAGAACTCCTATGCAATGATCCTAAAGGTAACAAGATGGTCCACAGTTAAATGATATCTCCTAAAAAGAGCTTGGCATTTCTAGCTAAAAGTTAATCTTCTTTTCCAAAATAATTCCATAAAACTTGGCTAAAATGAAACTAATCATAATAATCCTATAATTAAAATTTCATTATAATTAAAACTTCATTATTGAAAAAATCATTTTTAAAAAACAAAACCTTTATTATAGATTTTAGAAAAACACAATTTTAAAGAGAACTTTCTTTGATAAGAGATATAAAAATTCAAAACATCAAAATATTGTTTACCAAGTAAAAGAAATACACATTCCAACCATAAGTGCAACTAAATAATTTATCATTGCACAAGTATTCCAAGAATTCGTCACCGTACAAAGTCTCCCACATTGAATGGTGATTAGAAATACTCCACGGGGTAAAAATATGTTGGGAAGGTCCTTTCTTTTAATTTATTTTGGTTGTCAGTGATTTGACTAATTTTAATTGTGTATGGATAAAACGGGAAGAATGCATTCGTATCTTCAATTACGCGGGAGAGTGATGCCAATCAACGTAGGAGAGTGATGCCTATCAACATTCTTGTGGGATGGTTTTGCAGGCAACCTCTCGATCAATTGAAGTAAAGAATTCGGGTGAACATTTTTATCCTCATGCGACCACTTCAAATTTAACATACTCAAATTCATAAAGTCTACCCTACTTGCTACTGCAAATGAATTTCTTGTGTCATATCGATACACACGATATCCATCTCTGATCTATCTTATATAATGCTATTCGGCGTATCGTAATATTCATATTGCGATTTGTGTTGCGCATAAGAGAAGATCTTGCATACAACTTAAAGTTCTTGCATGCTAAGCTGTTCTTAAAGTTGTTAACTTGTCCGACCTCTCATCACTTGACAACTTTGAAAATCCGAAATTATGTATCGAATCCTACATCACCTGTATTCAATACTACAAAGGATGAGGGTGCTCCCTTCGTCCTCGACAACTTCGAGTTGCCCTCTTTTGCAGGAAAAGGTGTTGAACCCTACTAGATACGAGAATATAGCGCTTGCGGATATGTGGAAAGATACTCAAGGAGCACTCTCTTGGAATGGGTTATTAGATCCCATCAATCCTATTTTGAAAGAGGAGATACTACGATATTTTGAATTTACAGAGTTATGCTATGATGCATTTGATAGTAAACTTTCCACCAATGATTTTGGTGGGTGTAAGTACAGCCTTGATGAACTGTTTGATGGTTGCGAAAGGCCCGGTCATTCAGGAGCTTTCTCTACCTCTGGCTATGAAGTGAACAAGTATTTGTATGCGGAAACTTATACGTTGGGGAGGTCGATAGAGTAATCTGTTTTGATTGGATTTATTGCAGTTTGCACAAACGCTGCAGAGATGCGAAGACTGGGGAGGCGGGATATTGTAGTAGCATGGAGAGGAACCGAAACACGCCAAGAATGGATACAGAATGTCAGAGACATTTTAGTTCCTGCTTGATTATCATTTACTCGTTTCAAGCACAAGGGTGTGACAGCCGGATTAGCAACTACTGCTCGTTTGAAGGGCAAGGGTGTTCTAGACCGAGTATCAAGTACTACTCGTATAGATGACAAGGGCGTCTGGGTCGAGAAGCGGTTTTTAAGCTGCTACATCTCTAAAGGACAGGATTCAAGATGTGCCAGAGATACTATTCTTTCAGAAATTATAAGATAGGTGGATGANTGGATACAGAATGTCAGAGACATTTTAGTTCCTGCTTGATTATCATTTACTCGTTTCAAGCACAAGGGTGTGACAGCCGGATTAGCAACTACTGCTCGTTTGAAGGGCAAGGGCGTTCTAGACCGAGTATCAAGTACTACTCGTATAGATGACAAGGGCGTCTGGGTCGAGAAGCGGTTTTTAAGCTGCTACATCTCTAAAGGACAGGATTCAAGATGTGCCAGAGATACTATTCTTTCAGAAATTATAAGATAGGTGGATGAATATAAGAATGGAAGTTTGAGCATAACTTTGACTAGGAACAGCTTAGGAGCTGCTTTGGCAACGTTAAGTTCATATGACGCTCAAAAAATGCTTAACTCAAATTTCTACTGCTTAATACACAATTTTAAAATCCAAGTGTATTTTTCTGAATGAGAAATAATTTCTTTGAGTGTCATATGATACATACTCTTGTAAATGATAAAAACCCTAAACATTATGTTGTGTACTTTTCTAATAAAACACATAGTAATCTTGACATGTCCAATAAAATTTGTTATACATTCATGCCTATCTTGGTGGAGCTATCCATGGCTTCCCTTTGAATCCACTTCTCAGAGGTTGTCAATCTTGGGGATTTGAAGTGTCATAAAATAGTAGGAAAATCCACTGAAAAGAAAATCAATGTAGCATCTACGTATTTGAAAAAGATGATTGTATTGAGCGAATCAATCTACGACTGGAGATGGGATACTTACAGTCAAATTGTCAAATGAAGTTAAACTAAAAATAGTAAACAAAGTGGGGTGAGAGGGTGGGACACTAAAAAAATACTAGAGCTTTGAGAAGAACAAACCTCAAGAGAACCTTGGCCAACGGATGTCGTTGAACCTTGGCCTTGGGCACATAATAGGGACATGCTTAGGCTTAGAAGATCGAAGTCATCTTCAATAGTGTCGTCACAAGGGATGGCACCTCAGTGATCTAGTTTCATTTTGTTCAATGTTGAAGAACTCTACCTCTTGTTTTGTATATTGTGTACTATTTTTTGAACCCTACCTCTTGTTTTGTATATTGTGTGCTATTTTTTAACCCTACCTCTTGTTTTGTATATTGTGTGCTATTTTTAGAACCCTACCTCTTGTTTTTATATTGTGTGCTATTTTTTCAAGAACGATTGTTTACAATCATCCTAATTCCCCGTGATTTCGATCGGTGGACGTTATGCTTTCTATATTTTGTAGCCATGATGAAATGGAAACCATGTAAAAATATAAATGTATTGTCGACTTGTGTGATGGCATTGATAAGATTTACACCATATAAATGCAGGTGGGGGTTTCGCTAACACTTTCGAACCAAATTAGGAGCAATTTTGAGGAGCGTGTAGTTTTATTCATAGTTGAAAATATAGGATTCTTTGCAATTTATACATGGATTTTTTTTTTTAGGTTATAGGTTTTTGTGTAAAGAAAAATGGAACAAAATTTTTAGTTTTCTACCATGCATGGAACAATAAGGCCATGGAAATCCAAAGCTAAAAGGATTTTACAAAATGTTTTTATAGATATCACTCATGTCACTTTCAAAAGTATTTTCATTTTATAATTTGTATTTTATAAAAGTAATTCATTCACAATATAATTTGTATTTTATAAGAGTAATTTATTCAAAATATTGTATCTAATTCTGAAATGAACATCCAAATATTTTGTGGTTATTTTTTTCTAAATATTTTGTTTTTTGGTTATTTGGATTTTTTTTATTTTGCATAGTATTTCAATTTGAAGATTACAAATTTTAATTTTATAACTGAAAAATACTTTTTAATCAAAATTTCATTATGGAAAAATATTTTTTTAATTAAAATTTTATTATTAAAAGGTTAATTTTTTATAAAACTTTGTTACAAATATAGCGCTTGCGGATATGTGGAAAGATACTCAAGGAGCACTCTCTTGGAATGGGTTATTAGATCCCATCAATCCTGTTTTGAAAGAGGAGATACTGCGATATGGTGAATTTGCAGAGTTATGCAATGATGCATTTGATAGTAAACTTTCCACTAATGATTTTGGTGGGTGTAAGTACAGTCTTGATGAACTGTTTGATAGTTGTGAAAGGCTATGAAGCGACCCAGTATTTGTACGCGGAAACTGATACGTTGGGGAGGCCGATAGAGCAATCTGTTTGGATTGGCTTTATTGCAGTCTGCACAAACTCTGAAGAGATACGAAGACTAGGGAGGCGGGATATTATAGTAGCATGGAGAGGAACCGAAACACGCCAAGGATGGATACAGAATGTCAGAGACATTTTATTTCCTGCTCGATTATCATTTAGTCRTTTCAAGCACAAGGGCATCAGAGCCGGATTAGCAACTACTRCTCTTTTGAAGGGCAAGGGAAAGGGCAAGGGCGTTCTAGACCGAGTATCAAGTACTACTCGTATAGACGACAAGGGAGTCTGGGTCGAGAAGGGGTTCTTAAGCTGCTACATCTCTAAAGAACAGGATTCAAGATGTGCCAGAGATACTGTTCTTTCAGAAATTCTAAGACTGGTAGATGAATATAAGAATGAAAGTTTGAGCGTAACTTTGACTGGGCACAGCTTAGGAGCTGCTCTGGCAACGTTAAGTTGATATGACATTCAAAAAATGCTTAACTCTAATTTACCGGCACGGTCTATACCTGTAACCGTATTTGCATTCGCAAGTCCGCGCGTAGGGAATAGAGCATTCTCCCTGCGAATGGAGGAGCTAGGAGTGAAAGTCTTGCGGTTGGTGAATAAAAGGGATGTTGTTCCCAAAGTTCCTGGACTTGTTTTCAACGAAAGTTCATGTGGATGGCTGAGTAAACTGTTCGATTGGCTTCCTTGGACATATTTTCACGTGGGTGTGAAAATTTTTTTGGACAACAGCGACATCCGTAATCTTGATCCTGCTTATGCCCACAGTTTAAAGGTTTATCGTCAACTGATTGACGACTATGTGGGAGAGGGTAGACCTTTCAAATCGTCAGGGTGAAGAGAGCCTGCTTCGGTTGCAGCGACTTATTAATTTTATACCTTGGCATTCCCTTTATAGGTGGCAGAACCGGTAGGGACACCACCAGCAAGATCAAATTAATAAATTTGGACAAGGACAAGTGTTGGAATAATGGAGAAATTAGAATACTTAGTTAAGATCTGTGTAACTAAGTTATTGTGTGTCTTTCATATTTAGGTTTGGATTAGTTTCAAGATCCAACTTTGTAGGAGGTTGTTGTAAGAACCTTGTGCTATATATATGTGTACTTGATTTACGTTAAACACAACAGATTATGTGAGCGTAGACTCACAGGTGATGTTCCCTTGTGGCCTCACTATCATTGAGTTTAACTGATCTCTGAGTTTAAGTTGGTATCAGAGCTCGAGGTTTAGCCTGCGTGTGTTGAGGAGCCGCGACTGTGAGCCTAGTGCGGTGAGCGTGGAATCATCCTGATCATACACTGTGTAAAGAGCTGGGGAAGAGCCGAGGGCCGAAGAGAGAACCTGATCACGCGCGACTGTGAGGTGCTCCGAAATAACGCTGTTGTTCGCGCGCTGAAGAGCCGAGGGTATAGCCGCCGCTGCCAATAGGAGCTGCGACTGGAGGAGATCAGTATTAGCTGCAGCTGGAGTTCGATTGATGTCTGGGCATCTCGGTAAAGTTATTACATAATTATTTACATAAATCAAAGCCCTTCCTCGCATATAATTTTCATTAAACTTGGGAGTCTTATCCGTGTGCTCGAGACTTGCTGGAGGAGCGTGGAACATTATTGTTGCAGCGCGATGCTGTGTCTCACGTGGAGATCCTGTTCGCGAGCTGATTTCACAGCAGCGTGGAACATAATCCGGTGCGTCATTCACAGTCACGGTGTCTGCGCTGTTGTAATATCTTCTGACATCAGAAGTTTTAACGCCGACGAAGGTTCCAGCGTTTGATTCACAGTCATGTTGCAGATGATGTCGATGGTAGTATGGGCGATCCATATTGTGAGCACCAACGTCATTCACTCATTTTTCTTTCCCTGAAAAGCAAAGGCAAGGGCACGAGTTCGAACCGCATCGCGCAAGGGTTTGTCGTTGCAGCCTTTACAGCATCGGCATATACACAGGTCGGGTCATTTTTTTTTGAAAAGATAAAAAGCGAGAAGAGATAGTTTAAATCGTTGCCAGCGCTTATGTGCCTGGTGTGCTTGCGTGAAGGATCGCTGTGTGGAATCCTATCATTACGTGGAGATTGCAGAATCATTCTTATTCTAAAGGGGCCGACTGTAACTTTGTTGCATGCTGCAATTGCTAAAACAACACTGTGATTTGAAAGAATCGCGATCTGATTATCACTGCGATTTGTTACTG
>JASDQU010104093.1:248736-259420 GCA_032191745.1 Picea mariana
GGTGATGCAGGCTGACGATAGCTTGCCGACTTGACTCACATATGGAGTAAAGGGGCCACACACAATTGCAGAGAGGTTGAGGGAGAGGGGTGGACAGCAGCCCTGCCACCGCCTGCTAGCACTCCCGCCGTGGCTCGAACTGTAGGTTAACGATTACCTAGTTTGAGAGGACCCATGATGCCGTGAGGGCCGACTGCGACAGTCGCTCACGATGATTCTAAGGGGTGCGAAATAAGGCGGGGGCCTTATTCCTTAGAGCCCTTAGTCTCCTACTAGTTCACCTGGCGAAGTATTGACTCCAGGGGTTATAGAGGTCTACCAATCAGTTTAGTCGACGAGTGGCACCCTTGGAGCACGTGGTGCATCTTGAAGGGAATGTCGCACAGAAGAAACTTAGTCGGCGAGTGGCACCATTGGAGCACGTGGTGCATCCTGAAGGGCACGTCGCCAAAAGGAAATTCATAGGCGAGTGGCACCCTTGGTGCACGTGGTGCGACCTGAAGGGCACGTCGTGGTAAAGGTGGATGATGGAGTCAGCCTATTTAGCCCTAAGTCTTCAGCACCTGAATAAAACCTTAAGCATTACCCTTAACCGATCATCGTCTAGCTCGGAATCTAAACCCTAAGCCTAAGACCTTCTAGAAACCGGGGGGAAATTTAGTGTGGCCTTAACAATTGAAAATTCAAAAAAAAAGAAGAGAAAACAAAACTCGGACCATCACCCCCTCTCTATCCTTGTCTACTTAATAAAACTATCCTCCATCGCCTGGATCTTCCAGTATCCGTCTCCCTTGTACTTGTCTAGTTCACTTTACCGCATCGCCATCCCTCCTCGTAAATCCTATTTATTCATTTTTGTAAACTTTTACTTTTCCCTTATGCTGGTTTGCCATCGCCTTAATCTATCATGAATCCTAAATATACAGACCTATTAATGGTAAATTAAATGATGAATTCATTTTTATTAAAAGAAAAATAATATATATATATATATATGTTTAATCATATTTTAAACAAACCATAAATAAATAAAGTTAAACTTGTGAAAATAAAAGGAAATAAATAAAAAGAGGGGAAATAAAAAAAAATGAGCGCACATACCCTTAAATTTAGGAAGAGAAGAAAAAAAAAAAAAATTGAATTTTATAAACGAAATAAACAAAAAAAGAAAAAAATAAATAAAAATAAAAATAAATAGAAAGTCAAAAGAGAAAAGAGGGGGAAAACCTAAGTAAAGAGAGAATTAGGGTTTGAGGGGATAAAGGGATGGGAGAGGGGAAAAGAAAGGGCTTTTTGGGGCTGAGATGGGATTGCCATGCTGAGAAAAGAGAAACTGACTGATTTTATGGTAGGAGTTGGGAATCCTCAACATACGTGAGTGGTAGCTCAGCCTTTGAGGTGAGCTGAGGAGCTAGTTGCTCTCTGGTTGTGTGTGGCCCCTTTGCGGCTCGGGGGGCTGAGGGGGAAGAAGAGTACCCCTAGCGTTTGGCTGGGAGGTACCGGTGAGTTCGTTGCCGTCGGCAAGCAGGATCAGGAGCAGGAGCGGCTGGAGCGTCGGATCCATTGCTGCAAACAAATCAGGCCAAGGTATGTTCCTGAACTAAGTAGAGTAGAATGGATAGTGGTTTACTGCTGCGTTTATGGTTGCATTGTTGTGGAATGTTGTTTCCAGTTCTTAAAACTCTGTAAAAAAAAAAAAGGAAAAGGGGGAAAAGAGGTACTTTAGAAGATCTTCATTTTAAAACTTTGTAGTTGATGGCTCAGGTAATCTGTTGTGGTGCATGCGATTTTATCTTAGTGCCATGGGTGTTGGGGCAGTAGGGATTACCCTTTTACCCTGGGCGTGGTTATGGTATTGGAAATATTTTATTATCTCCTTGGCCTTGTCGTTTTACCTTAGGCGTAAATCTTTTTGTACACGAGCTGGATTTGCAGTCGGATTTTATTTTTAATACCTCGGAGTTTATATTTATTTGGCCCTTTTATATCTTTGTAGATTTCCTTGTTTTACCTGGTCAATTTTACTTACCCGCGTTGGTTTCTTCGGTGGGTTGCCTTTCACCTGGTCGTTATCTTTTTACAAATACTTTGGCGTGCGTCTTCAGTGGGTTCTCCTTCCCATTGGGCGTTTCCACCTGCGATTCTCTTATTCAATAATTTAAAGGATAGAAGAGCACTGTGTATTTCTTTTATTGTTATTTTGGTCTGGTAATGACTGATTTCATAGCGATTTGTTTGGTTGATTATATATGAACTAAAAGGGTAAAATTGTAATATTTGATGGATAGCGATCTGTTGATTTATACCATTTATATAAGGTTACTCTCCCATATGACACCTAGTCCTCAGGAAATCTATCCCATGGTTAAGAATACATACATATATATATATATATATATATATATATATATATATATTTTCCCTTCACGCACGGACATCCAATTCCTTTAAAAAGTGATTTCTGCTCCTATTCCATGACATTGACTTTTAATTTTTATTTCTGTTTTAATACATTTTCGCCTGGCATACTTGATAAATTGTTTGACAACTATGTTACTCTATAACCCTTCCCAACGACTCATAGTGATACGCCTAAATTCTTGACTCAAACTACCCCCGTCAGGCGAGTTTAATATATAAACAGCTAATAGATCTAGTTCTATTCTACCTATATATATATATATATATATATATATATATATATATATATTTGGGAACATGACCTACGTATCTATTCCAGGCGGCACGGTGATGAAACGTCTCTTCTGTCTGCTGCAATAAAAAAATCTCAAGGTTTTGTTATATCCATCCCATATTCATATGCGTTGAGGAGTTAATAGTGTCTGAAATTAAATCAAGCTGGTGATTGCTTTTACTGTCACAATGCTGCTAGCCAGTCATGTCTGCGTTGCTAAATCGCTGTTCATCATCCCAACGCCCTAGGTCATTAAAGTTTCTGCCAGTTGATGTCAGATAGCCTTATGCCTCGACTAGATAAATTGTTGCGATTAGCACTCGTCCCAGGGTCATTAAATTTTTTGTTACTGCCAAATATTTTTCCAGATGCTCACTTTCCTCGTTATGGTAAATCGTTGATTCCTTCCTGGGTCAATAAATCTTACTGCCAGACTGTGTTCCCTTCATTGATAAATCGTTTTTCTCCTGGCGTTATTGTTGTCTTAAAAAGTTGGCTAATCATGCCATCCCATTAAAGCGTGGGTTTATTTGTGGACTCCCTGGGGTTATGGTGCTGCTGGATTTACCTGCCAGTAATGCGACCTGATGTCAATATCGGCGCAACCATAGTTAGGTCAGGGGACATTTAGGGTTTTACTTCTTGGCAGTGTTAGCCGCAGTGATAGGGTTATTTATTGAAACGTTAATACAAGTCGACTGGCAATGATAAAAACAATTTAAATTTAATGGTAATAATATTATAACAATGTTATTAATTGACTGCTAATGTCGGCAAAATTGCCACGGTAAGATATAATTAAATGCATATTAATTAAATGTAAATGGTGGCCTCATAGTCCTTTGGCGCATTGACTGTTTGTATAGCGTATTCTACTGGTGTCCCTCCTCGCAATTTTTCCCAGAAATTTGATTATCATCGACCGACTGTGGTCGATTGCTACCGCTTATTACTTACAGCTAGTTTTGCTGATTGTTACTGTTCATGCTCACAGAGCTGACTGCATTGTAAAGGTTTTATATTTCTTATAAAATCGAGCAATTTTTCTTGGAAAAGATATAATTAAATGCATTAGTAATATTTCTAATGGAAGATTTCTTTGGTAGAATGACAATGATAGGTAATAGTTAATTGCTTTTAGTATTATTCTTAATCGAATATTAGCGCTGGTAGAATGAAAATGATAAGTCAATGTTTAATTGCAATGGCTTAATGGAATTATAAAATTATTTAAATGTTATATTAGTGCGGGAGGAATTGCAATGATAAGTCCTTATTTAGTTGCAATGGGTTAATTGAAATAATTATATTATTTTGAAATGTTAGTGCTGGAGGAATTGCAACGTTAAGTAGGTGTTCAATTGCAATATTAATATTTTTAGTTAAAATGTCAATGGTATTTAATTAAAACATTATGCGGGAAAAATTGCAATGATAAGTCATTGATTAATTGCATTTGGTTATTAGTTGAAAGGTTAATGTTGGTTGAAGTGTGATGTTGAGCAGTTGGGTAATTGCCATGTAATATTATTAATTGACGTGTTAATGCGGTTGATTTGCAATGTTAATGAGGATACTTAGGTGGCAATGTTACTCTTGTTAAATGCATGTTCATGATGATGTTTAAGTTGCACTACTATTATTTTTGTAAGAATATTACAATATGGTAATAATGTTTAGATGGCAATGTTATTATTCGCTTAATTTAATTGTCTATGATGATGTCGAATTGCAATGTCAATACTGTCTAAATGAAAATACTAATGACACTGTTTAAATTGCACTGCTAATATTTGGAAGGTCACTACAATATGGTAATAATGTTTAGATCGCAAGGTTGTTATTGGCCTGATTTGAATATTAGGATGAGGTTGAATTGTGATGTCAAGGTTGTTTAAAAGGAATACTAATGACGATGGTTAATTTGCACTACTTTTATTTGTAAGGTTATTATAATATGGTATTAATTGGTAGGAAGGGCAAGATGATAGAGAGAGTGTAACATTCGTAGGTTTACCATGATATCGTGCTCGCTTGGGGCGATTATTAGAAAAATGCAAGCGCTAGTGCTTACTGCTTGTCCCTGATTTGTAGTACTGATGGTATTGTTGCGTAGCATGTTCGTGTCGGGTGGGATATAGACTCCTCTTGTAGCTTAGTATGTTGTCTGTGTGTAATCCGGTGGAAGGAATCCAGTGCTGTATCAAGAGTCTCGGGCTGTTTAAAGACACAGTTCCACTCTTGCGACACATTCTAAGCCATATCAGTAGTCTCAGGCTGTTTAAAGGCACAATTCCACTACTGCGACTCTACTGTCGGATTCTTTCATTCTGTGATAGTATTGTACCTAACCCCTGGTGTCTGTCTCTGCCTACATCCGTCAGTTGCCTGCCTCCTGTTCGGGGGCGTTCACTTCATGTTGTCGCTATGATATGTCAGGTCGTCTTGATTGATTTCGCCGTACTTGCGTCCTGTTGGTTCGAGTGTCGATGTAGAGTCGAGGGGGTTGTTTCTTCTACACATGCGCACACACTTAAAAAAAAATTCACCGGTTGACTAAGTAGATGTCTTTAGCTAGGAGGGTTGTTACAGTCGGGTACAACCGTTCATGCATCCAATGCATCATTAATTCAGGTACAATATGCATCTACAAATTCCTTACATCAACACAAATGTTACCAATAATATTCCCAATATAAAAGCCCATTTGCTTGGCATCACAAGTGTCATTGTCAAAATGTTGTCTTGGATTTCCATGCTTTCCCTCTAATTTGTTAGAGTCATGAATTCTAACAAAATAAATTCTCTACCATATTGAGGCTGCAAATCTCATTATGATTTCTTAGTTCCAAGACCTACACATGCACAATATTCACTGAAATATTTAAAATCCATCCTTAAAAATTCAAATCATTCCTCCTTCCTTGTAATTGAATGAACCAAGATTTAGCCCATGTAAAACATGTTCCCATACCATGTGAATGAGATACCAAAACTAAAATAAAAATTTAATCCCTTCATGGGACCACTCATTCAACTATGAACCCTTTTAATACAATTACCAAAGTCATTAAATCAAAATAATACTTTGACTTTTATCACTTCACGATGACTGCACTTGTAAAGGATAAGTTATTTGTGATACCTTGAAAAGACACTATTAACTTCATTTATAATTTGTCCCCTTTTACTATTTAGCCATTTCATTTTTCCAATAATCCTTTGGTCCCAAAAAAATACTATCCAACCCAAAAGGGAGTGTCGAATGTGTCATGGTCCACTTGCTTTTATTGTTGAAACCAAATTGAAAAGGAGGAGCATGAAACAATTTATATAATAACTCTGGTGCAAATTGAAAAGAATGTGGTTGTTGTCACAACCACACCAAACTTTCATTGTGCACAAAAAAATGGATACATAGAAGGGAAGTCCCCACACACATGCTCAATAATGAAACCATGCAAACATAGTCTCCACGCACTCTCTACAACAACATCTTACCAATATCTTTCAGACTACTCAGGGCTCATATAAACAATTATTGTAGCACATGATGCTCTCTACAACACGATGAACCCCAATTTATTGAGAAACGACTCTTCAAACAACGATTTTCTTTTTTTCTCTCCCTTACATGCAGGTTTATTAAGCGGCTACAATCAAATAATCTTCAAAATGACGATCTAAATTCCTTTCTTCGCAATGACTTCGGTAAGGGTAAAGTTTCTTTGCTCCTAGCCTGCGAGAGGAGCCAGTCATAATGGTCACTTGACTCGGACTAAATTTTTTCCTTTATTCCACATGAGATCCTTCACGCAGGAGTGGAATCCTCACCACACATGTAGATATGCTATCAACAAATCACTCATAAAACACTTTCGCACAAAGAAAAAGTTGAGACAAAAATGTCTCACACACATAAAACAAACTACTCTTCTCTCCCCATATTCCTGGGTTCTCCAATGAGGGAGTTACACCAAGACCGGATCAGATACCATATTAAAACAAGAGATTAGAGTAGTATAAACAAATAATGAATTACATAATATATGAATTCAATTTACAATAAATATGCACTATATATATAATAAAGTCCAAATATATTGTAAATTGAATTCATATATTCCGTAATTCATTATTTATGTATGCTACTCTACTCTCCCATTTTAATACTATCAACCCAAAAAATTGATCTAGGTATTTTAAGTTATAACCAACACAAAATAAGATGACTTGTGGCACTAGAAAGCAAAAAACATTATGCATTGACTTTTCTAAAACCATGTGCATATATTTTGTGTTTAACATTAAATTGTTGCATGCACATTTTCTTGGAGAATTTAGAGGCATAGGAAGTCATTTTGGTTCCTTTATGAGAACCACAACCATCAAATATTCCCAATGGATGTACAGTCATGGAGATGAATTAATAGCGATATGTGTTAGCATCGGAAATTATGAGACAAATTCTAATGGATGAAAAGAAAGAAAGGAGTATGTGACTATGAGAAGCCTACAAAGAAAAGTGTAGATTTATAAGATAGATATTGAAAATATTATGAAAGCACAAGAAGAGATACTTCAACGTATGAATATGATGCAAAGGCAAGCCAATAAAGACCCCGACACAAAGCAAGCAACTAGTGCTAGGCAAATGACAACATCTAAGTCCAATAGAAAAAGGGATGAGAATGAGAATGAAAGGTAGTCAAGGAGAATGCGTAGGTGTAGGTTTATATAAGAATTATGGTGCAAGTTGAAAACAATGTGGCTCATGTCACAACCACAACACACTTTCGCTGCACACACAAAAATTGGATACACAAAAGGGAATTATCCACGCACATGGTCAACGATGCAACTGTGCAAACAATGTATCTACGCATGCTCTACAACAACATCTTACCAATCTCTTTCTGACTACTCAAGGCTCATATCAACAATTATTGTAGCATAGATTATACTTAGTAGCACACAATGCTCTCTCCAACATGATGACGCCTTATTTCTTGAGAAACGACTCTTCAAACAAGGATTCAAACATTTCTTTTCTTTGGTGTTCTCCCTTGCATGTAGGTTTATTGAGGGACTACAATCAAACAATATTAAAAATGATGAGCTAACTTCATTTCTTATCAACGATTGTGGGAAAACGCAGTGGTAAAGGTTCTTGGCTCCTATATTGCATGAGGAGCCAGTCACAATGGTCACTTGACTCAGAAGAAACTGCTTCCTTTACTACGCACGAGATCCTCCACGCAAGTCAATATCATAGTGGACTCCTTAGCACAGACGTAGATATTCTAGCAACAACTCAGTCACAAAAACTTTTCTCACAAAGAAAAAGTTGAGACAAAAATTTCTCACACAAACATAACAAACTACTCTTCTCTCCCCATATTCCTGGGCTCTCCCATGAGGGAGTTATACCCAGACCGAATCTGATACCATATTAAAATAGGATAGTAGAGTAATATACACAAATAATGAATTACAAAATATATGAATTCAATTTACAATACATATGCACTCTATATAATAAATTCCAAATGTATTGTAAATCTAATTCATATATTTTTTAATTCATTATTTGTGCGTGTTACTCTACTCTCCTGTTTTAATAGTATCAACCCAAAAAATTGATATGGGTATTTTAAGTTACAACCAACACAAAAGAAGATGACTTGTGGCATTAGAAAGAAGAAAAATTTATGCATTGCCTTTTCCAGAATTGTGTGCATATATTTTGTCTCTAACAGGAAATTGTTGCATTCACATTTTCTTAGAGAATTTAGAGGAATAGGAAGGCATTTTGGTTCGTTTATGAGAACCAAAACCATGGAATATTCCCAAAGGTTGTACAGTCATGAAGATGAATTAATAGGGCTACATGTTGGCATTAGAACTGGTGAGACAAATTCTAATGGATGAAGAGACATAAAGGAGTATGTGACTATGAGAAGTATACAAAGAGAAATGTACATTTATATGGAAGTTAATGAAGATATTATGAAAGCACGGGAGGGGATACTTCAACGTATGAATATGATGCAAAGGCAAGCAAATAAATACTCTGGCACAAAGCAAGAAACTAGTGCTAGACAAATGATAACATCTAGATCCAATAGAAAAAGGGATGAGCATTGGAATGAAATATAGTCATGGAGAATATGTAGGTGCCATTATTTCCCAGGGAAATATACTAGGAGAGATGAAATTTCAGGGCAGGAAGCATCTGAGTTGTCTCCCCTTTAAGGAGGTATAGTAGAATTCCTAAGGGAGACATCCTACAAGGTGAACTTAGAAAAATCAAGCCACCAACTTTTGATGGTGAGCACAGGAAGGGAGAATAGGTTGATGCATAATTATTGGAAATGAAAAAATATTCCTAATTGTATGATTATCTTTCTATGGTAGAAATAATAATTTCAACCTACCACTTGCAATGAAAGGAAATCACGTAGTGGGATAAACTTAAGCAAGCCAAGCACCTTGATGAGCAGAAGATCTCATGGAGGTGGTATAAAGAATATCTCCAAGAAAAATGTTTGTCTCAGCATTACTATAAAAGGAATATGAAAGAGTTATTTGAAATCAAGTTGGGAAGAATGAAAATGGATGAACATGAGAAAAGATTCTTTAAATTACTGAAGTACAAGGAATTTATAAAGAATTAGAAGGTCAAAATATGAAGGTTTCTTAGTGGTTTACGCTCTTTATACAATGAAAATATACTAAATGATAACCCCAATACTTTGGAGGGATACATGAGGAGATGAAAGAGGAGGGAGGACAATATTCCAAAAGACTTGGAATGAAAATATGAAGAGTAAGAAATAGAAAAGGAAAATTTTTTTTAAGCCACCCTTTTAAAAGAAAAACTCCCAATAAAACCAATAGGGGCAATCAAACAAAAGTCAACACAAGACAACATATTTATTTGGGAAAAGGCCAAGGTATCATCCTATATAATGTTGGGGATGTGAGGGAAATCAATTGTATAGAGACTACCCTCACAAAGGAGAAAGAATGAGGATTGTTCAAAACATTCAGAAGGCTGAAACAATTGAAGATATCAGAGGAAGCATGCCAAGAATATATGTAGCCTTGGAAAAAAAACAATAAGAGTATCAATCCCTTATGATTGAAGTGAAAGGTAAGATTTATAACCAACCAATATCCATTTTAATTGATTATGGAGCTATCCATAGTTACATAAACTATAACATTGTCAAAACAAATTTCTTGAAAAGGAGTAAGCATAAGAAATCTTGGTTAGCTCAGTTATCCACATGGTCTAATAGAAAGATCAATCGGTTGGCTAAAGATTTTCTAATAGAGATGAATGGATTCAACACAAATGTACATGTGAACATCATACCATTGGGTTCATATGATTTTATAATTTGAATGGATTGGTTGTAAAAACACGATGCTATCCTAGATTGTTACAAGAAGGAAATCACTTATCTTGATGAGGGAGGGAAACAAGAAATATTCAAGGAATTTTGAGAGTTGTAGTTGTCATTGAAATTTTATCCATGTAGCTAAAAAAGAGTTTCAGGAAGGGATGTCAAAATTTTGCACCCATATGGAAGAGGAAGCAAGAAATAAAGGGGTAAGTATTGAAAACCATCAAGTCTTCAGGGATTTTGAACATGTTTTTCGGGAAACCACGGGATTTCCACCAAAGAGAGAGATTGATTTATCTATTGATTTGATGTTAGGGGCTATCCCAATGTCTAAGAAAACTTAAAGAATGGGCACACCATAATTAAAAGAGTTGTAGATGTAGCTTGAATATTTGTTAAAGAAGGGGTATATTGGCCCGAGTATCTCACCTTCGGGAGCCCCTAATATTCATTGGACCATTAAATTATTTGTCATCTATCTCGATCCTTTCAGAGTGGGAAAAATTGGAGGATTCATCTTCTAGGGACATTTTAGTAGCATGTCCTATTTTGCAAAATTGTGGTCGAGAAGCTTTGG
>JASDQU010104093.1:259470-270195 GCA_032191745.1 Picea mariana
TCACCTCAAGGTACCACATAGACCTAGAATTCCACATCATCAACCATGTTAGCAAAGATGCCACATATGCAAAATTGTCCTATAGTCTCATAAAAAAAGCTAAGCTTGGAGCCAAAATTGTATTTTGGCCAAAACCAGAGAATAATAACTCATAAGAAGATAATATTTTATGTGTATTTTCCATAGTTTCAAGGGATACATAGGTGACAAAGAGGGCCATTGGCCAATTATGCTCTAATTTTCTAGAAAATGCAAATTACCTATTTTTGAAGATCAGGGTCAAGCTCGGTGGAAGGGGCTCAATTATCGTTGAAACTTTTACAGAGTGTCACAAACATATATATGAAAATATTGTGTGAAGCTATTATCTGGATTCTAGGGATTTTGGAGTGGAGGAGCCCAAATAGGGAAAAATCCATTATTTCAGGCTAGTTTTTAGATATTTTTGGGTTTTTCATAGGAGGAAAGGGTCCCCGGATGGAAAATATGTAAAACATTATTTAATAATTTTTGTATATAATCATCAATAAATACAACTTTGGTTTAGTGATTTTTTTTCCAGAAGTGGACAATTTAGGAGATAGCCAATTTGGTAAAAAATTCAAAGTCTAGAAAAGTGGGTGAAAAATGACAAAGTTGTCATTTCCATATTGCTACAATTTTTTATGGGAGAATCAAACTAACAATATTAGATTTTTTATGAATTCAATTTTAGGATTATTATCTATGTCTCATACAAATGTTTCATTGGTTCCTGATAGATTTACTTATACAAGTGACAAAAGTTGATGTTTGGAAATAACTACACCAGAATGAAAAGTGTACAAAAGGGGTAAATTAACAATATTTATATGACTATAATTTTTTTCCCAGAGCTCATAATTGATAAATAAAGCATTCGTTGGAAATATATTGAAGAGAATAATCCATCTATCTATTAAAATGAAGAGTAGATTGTTACACACAAAACAATACATCAAAACACACCATTGAATTAAGTAATGAATACATATAAATACAACAAGTTTTTTCTCAACATAGACAACTACCTTGATCACACAATCACTCGGTTGAGTGAATATCTCAACCTCAAACTATTTTGTGAGGCTTAGTCAGAGATAATCTTTCTCACAACCAACTATCTAACAATCTCCTAAACTATAGGATCAAACCATTCCCGTAGAGATTGTTCTCTATGTTACAAACATAATCTTCTCAGACATGATTAAGACAAGTAGAAGTTACATATTCTAACACTCTTCCTTAATGAATACTTGTCTTAATTTCCATCATTACTTCACTTTTAGTGCTACCACAAGATTTCCACTGATGCCATCCCCATTACTACTTCAACAATGCCATCTACTTCTCGTTGTCTAGGATTTCTTCACTACGAGATTTATCCTTGAAGTTTCTTCTTTTCCATCTTGTACCTACATAAACTGGTTACTCCAAACAAATTATCATTCATGTCCATATAAAAATAAATCCATCTACTGAGATACATGGGTACCATCCATTATACTTGTTTGTTCTCTAGGAATCCTTTTCACCTACATGGTTCATCAAAATATTAGGCTCTCCCTTAATCATAACTTGGTCGATCACTTTTTGAGATAAATCCATCTCACATTCCCCCCTTGAATTGAATATTCAATTTCTCTGACTCAACATCAAGCTTAGGCTATGGGTACACCTGTCACTCTCGTACCTTTCACAATGGTTTATTCCACAACTTGATCCACATACTCTCCATGTAGAAAAGAATAGATATGTGCGAATCCACACCACAACATGTATGCTTGAATAACACGACATACAACAAACATGGGGAACGAACTTGCCTATGACGAGGAAATACAGCTTGGACCAAAATCTATGGGGTGTCGGGTACAACTGTTCATGCATCCAATGCATCATTAATTCAGGTACAATATGCATCTACAAATTCCTTACATCAACACAAATGTTACCAATAATATTCCCAATATAAAAGCCCATTTGCTTGGCATCACGAGTGTCATTGTCAAAATGTTGTCTTGGATTTCCATGCTTTCCCTCTAATTTGTTGGAGTCATGAATTCTAACAAAATAAATTCTCTACCATATTGAGGTTGCAAATCTCATTATGATTTCTTGGTTCCAAGACCTACACATGCACAATATTCACTGAAATATTTAAAATCCACCCTTAAAAATTCAAATCATTCCTCCTTCCTTGTAATTGAATGAACCAAAATTTAGCCCATGAACAACATGTTCCCATACCATGTGAATGAGATACCAAAACTAAAATAAAAATTTAATCCCTTCATGGGACCACTCATTCAACTATGAGCCCTTTTAATACAATTACCAAAGTCATTAAATCAAAATAATACTTTGACTTTTATCACTTCACGATGACTGCACTTGTAAAGGATAAGTTATTTGTGATACCTTGAAAGGAAACTATTAACTTCATTTATAATTTGTTCCCTTTTACTATTGAGCCATTTCATTTTTCCAATAATCCTTTGGTCCCAAAAAAATACTATCCAACCCAAAAGGGAGTGTCGAATGTGTCATGGTCCACTTGCTTTTATTGTTGATACCAAATTGAAAAGGAGGAGCATGAAACAATTTATATAATAACTCTGGTGCAAGTTGAAAAGAATGTGGTTGTTGTCACAACCACACCAAACTTTCATTGTGCACAAAAAAAATGGATACATGGAAGGGAAGTCCCCACACACATGCTCAATAATGAAACCATGCAAACATAGTCTCCACGCACTCTCTACAACAACATCTTACCAATATCTTTCAGACTACTCAGGGCTCATATAAACAATTATTGTAGCACATGATGCTCTCTACAACATGATGAACCCCAATTTATTGAGAAACGACTCTTCAAACAACGATTTTCTTTTTTTTTTCTCCCTTACATGCAGGTTTATTAAGCGGCTACAATCAAATAATCTTCAAAATGACGATCTAAATTCCTTTCTTCTCAATGACTTCGGTAAAGTTTCTTTGCTCCTAGACCGCGAGAGGAGCCAATCACAATGGTCACTTGACTCGGACTAAAATGTTTCCTTTATTCCACATGAGATCCTTCACGCAGGTCAATCTCACAGTGGAATCCTCACCACACATGTAGATATGCTATCAACAAATCACTCATAAAACACTTTCGCACAAAGAAAAAGTGAGACAAAAATGTCTCACACACATAAAACAAACTACTCTTCTCTCCCCATATTCCTGGGTTCTCCAATGAGGGAGTTACACAAAGACCGGATCAGATACCATATTAAAACAAGAGAGTAGAGTAGTATAAACAAATAATGAATTACATAATATATGAATTCAATTTACAATAAATATGCACTATATATATAATAAAGTCCAAATGTATTGTAAATTGAATTCATATATTCCGTAATTCATTATTTGTGTATGCTACTCTACTTTCCCATTTTAATACTATCAACCCAAAAAATTGATCTAGGTATTTTAAGTTATAACCAACACAAAATAAGATGACTTGTGGCACTAGAAAGAAAAAAACATTATACATTGACTTTTCTAGAACCATGTGCATATATTTTGTGTTTAACATTAAATTGTTGCATGCACATTTTCTTGGAGAATTTGGAGGCATAGGAAGTCATTTTGGTTCCTTTATGAGAACCACAACCATCAAATATTCCCAATGGATGTACAGTCATGGAGATGAATTAATAGCGATATGTGTTAGCATCGGAAATTATGAGACAAATTCTAATGGATGAAAAGATAGAAAGGAGTATGTGACTATGAGAAGCCTACAAAGAAAAGTGTAGATTTATAAGATAGATATTGAAAATATTATGAAAGCACAAGAAGAGATACTTCAACGTATGAATATGATGCAAAGGCAAGCCAATAAAGACCCCGACACAAAGCTAGCAACTAGTGCTAGGCAAATGACAACATCTAAGTCCAATAGAAAAAGGGATGAGAATGAGAATGAAAGGTAGTCAAGGAGAATGCGTAGGTGTAGGTTTATATAATAACTATGGTGCATGTTGAAAACAATGTGGCTCATGTCACAACCACAACACACTTTCGCTGCACACACAAAAATTGGATACACAAAAGGGAATTATCCACGCACATGGTCAACGATGCAACCGTGCAAACAATGTATCTACGCATGCTCTACAACAACATCTTACCAATCTCTTTCTGACTACTCAATGCTCATATCAACAATTATTGTAGCATAGATTATACTTAGTAGCACACAATGCTCTCTCCAACATGATGACACCTTATTTCTTGAGAAACGACTCTTCAAACAAGGATTCAAACATTGATTTTCTTTGTTGTTCTCCCTTGCATGTAGGTTTATTGAGGGACTACAATCAAACAATATTCAAAATGATGAGCTAACTTCATTTCTTCTCAACGATTGTGGGAAAACACAGTGGTAAAGGTTCTCGGCTCCTATATTGCATGAGGAGCCAGTCACAATGGTCACTTGACTCAGAAGAAATTGCTTCCTTTACTACACACGAGATCCTCCACGCAAGTCAATATCATAGTGGACTCCTTAGCACACACGTAGATATTCTAGCAACAACTCAGTCACAAAAACTTTTCTCACAAATAAAAAGTTGAGACAAAAATTTCTCACACAAACATAACAAACTACTCTTCTCTCCCCATATTCCTGGGCTCTCCCATGAGGGAGTTACACCCAGACCGAATCTGATACCATATTAAAATAGGAGAGTAGAGTAATATACACAAATAATGAATTACAAAATATATGAATTCAATTTACAATACATATGCACTCTATATAATAAATTCCAAATGTATTGTAAATCTAATTCATATATTTTTTAATTAATTATTTGTGCGTGTTACTCTACTCTCCTGTTTTAATAGTATCAAACCAAAAAATTGATATGGGTAGTTTAAGTTACAACCAACACAAAAGAAGATGACTTGTGGCATTAGAAAGAAGAAAAATTTATGCATTGCCTTTTCCAGAATTGTGTGCATATATTTTGTCTCTAACAGGAAATTGTTGCATTCACATTTTCTTAGAGAATTTAGAGGAATAGGAAGGCATTTTGGTTCCTTTATGAGAACCAAAATCATGGAATATTCCCAAAGGTTGTACAGTCATGAAGATGAATTAATAGGGCTACATGTTGGCATCAGAACTGGTGAGACAAATTCTAATGGATGAAGAGACATAAAGGAGTATGTGACTATGAGAAGTATACAAAGAGAAATGTAGATTTATATGGCAGTTAATGAAGATATTATGAAATCACAGGAGGGGATACTTCAATGTATGAATATGATGCAAAGGCAAGAAAATAAATACTCTGGCACAAAGCAAGAAACCAGTGCTAGACAAATGATAACATCTAGATCCAATAGAAAAAGGGATGAGCATTGGAATGAAATATAGTCACAGAGAATATGTAGGTGCCATTATTTCCCAGGGAAATATACTAGGAGAGATGAAATTTCAGGGCCAGGAAGCATCCGATTTGTCTCCCATTTAAGGAGGTATAGTAGAATTCTTGAGGGAGACATCTTACAAGGTGAACTTAGAAAAATCAAGCCACCAACTTTTGATGGTGAGCACAGGAAGGGAGAATAGGTTGATGCATAACTATTGGAAATGAAGAAATATTCCTAATTGTATGATTATCTTTCTAAGGTAGAAATAATAATTTCAACCTACCACTTGCAATGAAAGGAAATCATGTGGTGGGATAAACTTAAGCAAGCCAAGCACCTTGATGAGCAGAAGATCTCATGGAGGTGGTATAAAGAATATTTCCAAGAAAAATGTTTGTCTCAACATTACTATAAAAGGAATATGAAAGAGTTATTTGAAATCAAGTTGGGAAGAATGAAAGTGGATGAACATGAGAAAAGATTCTTTAAATTACTGAAGTATGAGGAATTTATAAAGAATTAGAAGGTCAGAATATGAAGGTTTCTTAGTGGTTTACGCTCTTTATACAATGAAAATATACTAAATGATAACCCAAATAATTTGGAGGGATACATGAGGAGATGAAAGAGGAGGGAGGATAGTATTCCAAAATACTTGGAATGAAAATGTGAAGAGTAAGAAATAGAAAAGGAAATTTTTTTTTAAGCCACCCTTTTAAAAGAAAAACTCCCAATAAAACCAATAGGGGCAATCAAACAAAAGTCAACACAAGACAACATATTTATTTGGGAAAAGGCCAAGGTATCATCCTATATAATGTTTGGGATGTGAGGGAAATCAATTGTATAGAGACTACCCTCACAAAGGAGAAAGAATGAGGATTTTTCAAAACATTCAGGAGGCTAAAACAATTGAAGATATCAGAGGAAGCATGCCAAGAATTTATGTAGCCTTGGAAAAAAAACAATAAGAGTATCAATCCCTTATGATTGAAGTGAAAGGTAAGATTTATAACCAACCAATATCCATTTTAATTGATTATGGAGCTATCCATAGTTACATAAACTCTAACATTGTCAAAACAAATTTCTTGAAAAGGAGTAAGCATAAGAAATCTTGGTTAGCTCAATTATCCACATGGGCTAATAGAAAGATCAATGGGTTGGTTAAATATTTTCTAATAGAGATGAATGGATTCAACACAAATGTACATGTGAACATCATACCATTGGGTTCATATGATTTTATAATTGGAATGGATTGGTTGTAAAAACACGATGCTATCCTAGATTATTACAAGAAGGAAATCACTTATATTGATGAGGGAGGGAAACAAGAAAATATTCAAGGAATTTTGAGAGTTGTAGTTGTCATTGAAATTTTATCCATGTAGCTAAAAAAGAGTTTCAGGAAGGGATGTCAAAATTTTGCACCCATATGGAAGAGGAAGCAAGAAATAAAGGGGTAAGTATTGAAAACCATCAAGTCTTCAGGGATTTTGAACATGTTTTTCGGGAAACCACGGGATTTACACCAAAGAGAGAGATTGATTTATCTATTGATTTGATGTTAGGGGCTATCCCAATGTCTAAGAAAACTTAAAGAATGGGCACACCATAATTGAAAGAGTTGTAGATGTAGCTTGAATATTTGTTAAAGAAGGGGTATATTGGCCCGAGTATCTCACCTTGGGGAGACCCTAATATTCATTGGACCATTACATTATTTGTCATCTATCTCGATCCTTTCAGAGTGGGAAAAATTGGAGGATTCATCTTCTAGGGACATTTTAGTAGCATGTCCTAGTTTGCAAAATTGTGGTCGAGAAGCTTTGGGAGCCATTTTGAGGCATAAAATGATGGTTTTGGGGGATATTCTATCCATAATTTTTGCACCACTCATTGACGATGTTCTACACTACACAGAGGTCAAAAGAAACTACACAGAGAGTGCCTCTTTCTTTGTACTTGCATTGAATTTCTATATCGGAGGAAAGATAACAGAGGAACCTCATCATCTAGCTGGGTTTTCTCCCATATTGGGTTCCCTAGGTCATATCTTGTGTTTATTAGTATATGGTGTTTGTATTTATTTACATTCTCTATTTTTCATACATTGTTTCAAGAAGAAAACCAATAATCAAGAGTCTGATATCTAAAGGAAAAATAACCTTATAGTAAATATTTAAGTTATTTATTAGATATGTTGTGATGAATTGTTTTAGCAGAATATCCAAGTCAATTTACAGATCATCCCAAGTTATTTTAGTAAATAAGAAGGATGGAACCTTAAACCGATGTATTGATTTCAAACAATTGAATAAGGTCACCATAAAGAACATATATCATTTGCCAAGGATTGATGATTTATTTCATCAGTTGAAGGGTGCCAGGATAATTTTCCAAGATTTATTTGAGATTATGTTATCATCAAGTAATGATAAAGGAAGAGTACATCAACAAGAGAACATTTAGAACAATATATCGACATTATAAATTTAAAGTAGTGTCATTTGGGATATCAAATGCCCAAGCAGTTCTCATGTGTCTGATGAATGGAGTGTTCAGGGTGTAGCTCGACAAGTTTGTGATTTTTTTCTTAGATGGTATTCTCATCTACTCAAGGAAAGAAGAAGAGCATGATCAACATTTGAGAAAGGTGCTTCAAGTTTTGAGAGAGCAAAAATTGGAAGCCAAACTAAGTAAGTACACATTTTATAAAAAGAATATTCATTACTTGGGACATATTATTTCAATAGATGTGATATTAGTTAATACTGAGAAAACAGAGGCCACTAAAGGATGGTCAACACAAAGAAATGTGACATGCATCATATCATTTATGGGTCTTTCCATGTATTACCAAATGTTCATAAAGGATTTTCAAATATTGCAAGGCCAATCACTTATTTGCAAAAGAAGGGAGTTAAATTCGAATGGACGCCCAAGTGTGAAGAGAGATTTCGGTAGATGAAAGACATTTAAGGAGTGAACTGATCTTGTAGATTGCAAATCTGGGAAAATATTTTGTGGTTGGCACTAATGCCTGCAAGGAAAGGATCTACGAAGTCCTCTCTTAAACAAATCATTTGGTATGCTATGAATCTTGAAAATTAAAAAAACATGAAAGGAATTATGCTACACATGAGTTGGAATTAGAATCCATTGTTCATGCATTAAAAATGTGGAGAAATTACATTATGGGGATAATATTTGAGCTAAGTATATACAACTATTGTTTGAACCTTAAATGCCGCACAAATTAGATCGTTGAAATTATTGAGTGAATATGAATTTGAAATTAAACATATAAAAGGAAATCATGTGGCTAATGAAATAAGTATAATAGATCACATAATGCATTATTCTAGCCATTAGCATATACAAAACAAATTTAAAAGACAAAATTTAGAGGCTGCAAATTTAGATCAACAATATTTAAAAACAAAAGAAATATTATAGAAAGACAATTTACAGTAGAAAATGAGTTATTATGAGTTGAAAGAGGATGGAATCCTCATGCACCGAGGGGAAATACATGTGCCAAATTCCAATGAGGTGGAAAATATACTGGTGGGGGAAGTGCACAATGTGTCATATGTTGGGCACCTAGGATATCAAAAAACATTTGTAGTTATAAGAAACCAATACTTTTGGCTAGGAATGAAGAAATAAGTTACCAATTACATAGCGAAGTGTTTAGAATGCCAAAAAGTGAAAACAAATGATAGACATTTGACATAGTTGTTACATCCATTGCCCATTCCTCAGTGGAAATGGGAAGTGGTTACAATTGATTTCATTACAAAGTTGCCAAAAACAATAAATCAACATCACTCCATCATGGTGGTGGTGGAGAAATTAACTTAGGTTGCACATTTTATTCTTGTGAATACTACACACACGACAAAAAAATTGCAAATATTTACATGAAATAAGTTTGTAGGCTACATGAGGTTCCTAAAGAAATTGTTTTAGATAGAGATCCAATACTTACCTCTAATTTTTGGAAATTTTTGTTCAAAGGATTTGCAACAAATTTAATATCTTTGTATAGCATATCACCCAACTCAGATGCACAAATAGAGAGTACCAACAAAATAATGAAATACTTGCTCAGAATATGTGTGATGGATCAACCATCAAAGTGGGAAGACTGCATCCACTTATTAGAGTTTGCTTAAAATAAAGCATATTAAGACTCATTAAAAATGAGCCCATTTGAAGCATTGAATGACAAGAAGTGTAACACACAACTAAGATGGGGATGACCGAACAATCAAAGTTGTCATTGTGATAGAATGTTTAAAGGAAATGGAAGAGAAGATGACAAGGATTAGGTAGAATTAAAAGGATGCCTAGAACAGGAAGAAAAATTATGGAGACAAGCACAAAGTTGTTAGATATTTTAAAGTGGGAAAGAATGTTTTTATAAAAGTGAAAACAAAAAAAAGTTCAATAATATTGAGTTATTGACCAAAGTTGCGGTAGATATTATGGATCTTTTGAAATATTAGAGAAGATAGGTCTAGTTACATAAATGCTAGAGTTTCTTGCATCTATAAAAGTACATAAAGTATTTCATTTTTTTGTTAAAAGTTATAAGTATATTTGTAAAGAAATGGAACTTCCTACATTGCATATAACAATAAGCACATGAAAATCCAAAGGTAAGAGGACTTTAGAAAATATTTTCATTGGTATCAATCATGTCATCTATTAGAATAATAGAGAAATCATGTCATCTATTGAAATATGAGAGAAATACTCTCGTTATATGCTAGTGTATATCGTCCATCTCATCTCTTTATTATTTTTTATTTTTAAAAACCATAAATCCTGACTTTATGACTTGCTAGTAACCACTATTATCATATCATGCATTGGTTTCTATGAGTAAAATCGTAATTGGTTCTATAATGCTCGCAGAAAACTAAGAAAACCAATCCAAGAAGACAAGTGTATTCTTTCAAAATTATTTTTTATTTATAATTATAATTTCTATTTTATATAAGTAATTCATTCAAAATATTGCAGCATCACTTATTAAGTTGATAGGCATCCTCCTATTGGAATTGATGAACTAATCAATCTTTTAATCATAAATTTTAATCTTAAGGCCAACAATGAAAGATGTTGATATATTCTTAGTCGTAATCTCAAATCAAAATATTAATTTCCTCTCATTTATAAATACTTACGTTTATGTGTTTACTTTTTCACATTTACCTAATATGATTAAAAAATTACATGGTGACCATCAAATTGACA
>JASDQU010104094.1:0-13804 GCA_032191745.1 Picea mariana
AGGTCATGACTACATAGTGCATGCTCATCATGTTAAAGAAAGTAAAAAACTTCAAACAATGGAACAGTTAACAAAGGCAGTGCAAGTTAGCGACAAACCATTAATTGTTTCAAGTGAAGTGATAGATCTTAAGCAAGAACAAGATATGATTATGGAATGGAAAATTAATCATAAAGTGCTTCAAGATAAACTTATGTCGTGCAAATACTTCAAGTACATCAGTTCATTTGCAGTCGTTTTCTTGATGTTATCATTAGCAATGTTCAGTACATGGATGGTAGTGGCTTCAGTGAAATGTAGCAGGATTGCAATGACTAACAATGTACTTTCAGTGGTCATTATTGTATTACAACTGATCTTGATGAGACAGGTGCACAGGACAGAGTTCAGAGACAGAGGACAAGCTGGGTGGCCTATCCTGAGCTTGTTAACTGGTCAGTAACCTTTTGGGGACCAAAAGGTCTTTTTGTGGGGAGGTGTGATCTGAAATCAGATCCAGAAGCCTGATAGGGCTTGAAAAATGCTCAAAAATGAAAGTGCTCGGAATGCGACGAAACCTGTGCCATTGCGTCCGTCTCGTTTTCCTGATTCCGGCGATATATTTACTTCGTCAAACAGAGTCCATATGGAGAAGATATCACGTTCTGTCCGAAAAGTCAAACAGGCAAAAAAGGGGATGACTGTATAGTCCGTATAGTCCACGTGGCATGTTCGTACAACTGACGTGGCAGGGCCGTACAACTGACGTGGGCCAACCAGGAGGCGACATGTGGCAGACCGTACGAAAGGACACGTGGCATCACCAGGACGCGACACGTGTCAGGTGATTTTGGGCTTTTCGGCGTACGATCGGACCTATACGGAAGTGACACGTGTCACCACGCACAGGGTGACACGTGGCAGGATGACGTCAGCATGATGACGTGGCAGGATGACAGGGTGTACGGACGGGCTGACGTGGCATGACAGTTGGCAGTACGGACAGGTTGACGTGGCACACACCTGGGCCAATCAGCAGACGACGCGTGTCATCATATGGTTGGTTGGTAAGGGTCCCACATGGCCCAATCTCGGGCTGCCACGTGGCACCCCATCATTGGCTGTTGGTTTTGGTTTATAAAAATTGGTTTGGATCGGTCGGGAGTCGAACCCATGACCTCCGACGGGTGAATGAACTAACGGGAATCGACTAACCGGGCCGCCGGCGGGCAGTTTTTGTTATGGATTCGACATAAAATGTTTTTAAATTTGGTTAAGGGATCAAATGGGCGGCAAAAGGGCCGGGGCCTAGCCCCAGCCCTCGCCACATAAACAAACCATATGACATGACCGCCCACCGTGACCGGGAGCGCTACCGACACAGGGATATCCCACGAAAAGGGGCACACTGTTATAACATTTAGCTGCGGTTCCACCACACGCGCCGTATGACCCGGAGCTAGGAGCGGAGAAAGGGGCGCGTGGTTAAAACTTAAGCCACGGGTCCCGTGAACCTTGCCATATGACCAGGACAGGTGCAAGAGTGGGGTGGCCAGCGCCAAGCGCTTGGCCACATGGCCACCATGTGACCTATCAAAGGGGGCCGCRCCCGGAAGTTGGGGGCTTATGCCCAATTTCATTTAAAAAGTGGGTTTTTATATATAGAATATGGTTTCTTTTTAATTTATTATGCCTAATATTGGCAGATTTGCTCCATTTTTGGGGGATATTGGGCATTTTTGGAGGCCAGATTCTTGGAGGAAGTTGGGGATATGAAACCAACTCCTTTTCTATATAAACCAGGACTACTTGAAGCCAAGGGACAGTCATTCAGAGCAGAGTTATGCTGTTGGAAAGCCAAGCCAAAGTCAGTTTGTTGCAGGGAAGCCTTTGAGGTGGAAACACTGTCGGATCGTTTCTGGGAGCTTGGAGCATCAGTTTTGCATGCCGTTTCTTTTGCAGGGTTCTTGAGATCTGGTACAACAAGACCAGATCAGTCTTGTAGCCTTTGGGCATTGCTGAGATGTAATTTTGAGCACTTGAGCAGAAATAAAGAAGCCTCCCCCACAGGAAAAAGGCCCGGAGACGTAGGCAAACATTGTGCCGAACTCCGTTATCAATCTGCGTTCTTATGGTTTGCTGTTAATTATTGTTTTCAGATCTGCATATGTGTATTTGACTGATATAATCCTCTTATTTCCTCATTCTTTCATTAAATTCTCAAATGGTTAAATTATTCATGCAAGTTTAAAAATCAACCATAATCATTGAAAAGATCCTGCCGGATCATGTGGTCACATGAGATCATCGCCCAAGTTCATATCGAGAAACAGAGCTAGCGCTCACTAGACTCAGATCGGGAAGCGCCTTCTGAATAGGCAAGAGTTTGGTCACCGCCGGTGGTCACATGAAGGAAGAGGCTTAGAAGTGAAAGAATACTAATATGACTGGCTGTAACTGACAGAGAAGACGAAGAGTTGCGACTACCAGAGAAGCCAAGGAATCTCAGGATAACGCCCACAGATGATGAACAGATCTAGAATATCCGCCAGGGAAGAAAAAGAGTTTGAATGATGATCAGGTAGAGGACTTGATGTGAGAAAGACATGCAGAATAGAGGACATAGGGTTCTCCTTCGATAGTGATGCATGTGGGTAGGAGGAGACGCAATATAATACCTGAAGTGGAGATCAGTGGCGCAGTAAAGAGCATGTAGATGTAGCGCAAAACAATAAAATGCATAAGAGAAGATGAACAGGAGGTGTGGTGGAATGCAGAAACAGAGAAGAGCATAGAAGCAAAACGATGCAGAGGCAGAGCAACGCATAGAAGTAGAACGGTGCAGAAGTGAAACAAAGCATAGAAGTTGAAGAAGGTAGAGGAGATATGGAACTATAATAGACCATATCAGAGACAGAGCAAGTAAATAAAGTTTTGTAAGATTCAATCAGGGTGGTAGGGTGGTGCTAGGGAGGATTCCAGTCCTCTAAATTCTAGTTGGTGCTAGAAGATATTATGGGAGTTGGTGCTTCCATCTAGTGGGTGCTAGAGAAACCTGGGAGTTGGTGCTAGAGAAACCTGGGAGTTGGTGCTCTCTGCAAGTTGTAGCTTGCTATCAGAGGTTGTAGCCTTATATTTGAAGATTGTGATGTACATGAAAGTTGGAGCTTGATTGACATCCTAAGAAGAAGAGGTTTTCACCCTTTATGGGTTTCCTCAGGAAAATCAATGTCTCTGTTTATTCTGTGCGATTGATCATTGTATATCTATGCATGTTAAGTTATCAACAACACATTAAATAATAATCTAGAAAGAATAAAAAATAACAAGAAAAGTTTCAAGCTTATATACATAACTAATTCACTCCCCCCTCTTAGTTATATTTCCAACAATTGGTATCAGAGCCCGTGCCTTTAATCAAAGGTAGATCCTTAAGCTTGAACATGACTAGTCATGAAGGAAGTTTAACTAATAAAGCTCCTATGTTCAATGGAACAAAATTTTCCTTCTGGAAAGTTAGAGAACCTACATAATGGATTTAGGTGTAGATGTCTGGGATGTGGTAGAGACTAGTTATGTAAAGCCAATTGTACTAGATAATAAGGATGACAAGCTAGAATTCAACTTCAACACTAAAGCTATGAATGCTATTCTGAGTGGGCTTGTAGAAGAAGAGTTTGTCAAATTCATGCACTGTGATTCAACAAAAGTTATGTGGGACAAGCTGATCAGTAGTTATGAAGGTGATGAAAAAGTGAAATACGCAATACTTCAGACTCACAGACTAAAGTTTGAGGAGTTAAATATGGATGAAGACAAAACTATTAGTAAGTACTTCTTACGTATAGAAGAACTTGTCAACACTATGAAAGGCCTAGGTGAAACGATAACTGATTCTTTTTTAATCCATAAAATATTAAGATCTCTTCATGATAGATTTAACTCAAAGGTCTTTGCTATAGAGGAAATAACTGATCTCAAAACGTTGACACTAGATCAACTTATTGGAACCCTAACTGCTTATGAAATGAGAATCACCAAAGGTAAATCCACTACAAGAGAGGCATCTTTTAAAGTAGAGAAAAACATAGACTCTGATATAGATGAGATTGAAGCAAATTTTGTGAGAAGACTGAAGAAAGGATCAGGCAAATACAAAGGTAAACTGCCCTTCAAATGTTTCAGCTTTGGTAAGATAGGTCATTTTGCATCTAAGTGTCCTCACAAAATAAAGGATCAAACATATGACGACGAAGAGAAGCACAAACTCAAAAAGGTCTACAAAGAGAATAATTTTAAGAAGAAAAGCCTTTGTGTAAACAATGATGATGATCCCTCAGATGATGAAAGTAGTGACTGTTCTATTGAAGATAAAATAAATGATATCATGTTAATATCTTTAGAATATCTAAACACAGAAGATACAGGAAGTGAGTTCGCTGACTGTGAAACAAAAGTAGATCTTGAAGGAGAACTTGTCAGTGCCATGGAAGAGATTGATAGACTCAGAGAAAAGAAAAGAAAACAAAAACAGTTACTGCTCAAGTATGAGAAAACATGCAAGGAACCATCTGAAGAAATTAATATGTTGAAGGTTAAGTTAGAAGATGATAAGAATATTGAAGACATCCTCAAACAACAATTGAAGGAAGCTGAAACAAAAGGTGAAAAATTGGAAGCTGAAGTAGTGACTGTTAGAAAATATCTAGATAAATTTCATGCCTTATATCATCAGAATCTGACAAGTATTAAAGCCTCAGAAGGACTAGCCTCCATTCTGAAAAAACAAAGGAATTCAAAGTTGAAAACTGGTTTGGGTTATGAAGAGGGATCAAGTAGTGGTCAACCAAGCAACAAAGAATCCATCAAGTTTGTCAAATCTACAACCATTGACAACAATAAACCTGCAGAAACAAAGGAAGAGAATCAGCTGCCAAGGAGGAGTGAAGGAAAAGATACCAGAACTGAATCTGTAGAACAAAGAAATAATACACCTCCTGCTCAAGGAAATCATCAACATGGAGGAAATCGACCTGCTCAAGGAAGACATTCATTTTTCAGGTACAAAGATTTTTTCTATGGATATTGTTTTTACTGTTCTAACTTTGGCCACAAAGCTGTAAATTGTTCCTTAATATTTAGACATGAGCAATCAAGACAACCAAGGAATAAATTCCCATCACAACAAAGAATGAGACATCCAAATAACAAACAACCACATACAACAAATCATTTGATGTCTGGGAAAAATATGCATATTAAGCATAACAATCATTATGATCCTTTATTCAATGAACCAGAATGTTACATCTGCCATAATTATGGACATAAAGATATGAACTGTCGCTTAAAGAACTATAAGCCAGATTCAAATCACAGAGCTGAAAACGTCAAGGTTTGGAAGAAGAATGAAGATAACAAGTGTGGATTAGTGTTGTCAACTCAAAGACAAAAGGACCCCTAGTATATTGATAGCGAATGCTCCAGTCATATGACAGGTGAAAAAAGTAAGTTCCTATCACTCAAAGAAAATAAATCAGGGAGTGTGACCTTTGGAAATGATGCTCCAGGAAAGATCATAGGTAAAGGTCTAGTAAGCTTAAGTAATGGAAGAATAAAATCTCAAGTTGTATTATTTGTTGATGGTTTAAAGCATACTCTTCTTAGTGTCAGTCATATATGTGACAGAGGATGTGAAGTCACTTTCACTGCCAAGAATTTTAAAATAAAGACAATAAACACCGGAGAGATGCTTGCAAAAGGGGTTAGAACCGAAAACAATGTATATGTTCTGAAGGAAGATAAGGAGAAATGTCATTTAAGCAAAATTGATGAAAGTTGGTTATGGCAAAGAAGGCTTGGACACTTGAATTTTGATCATATTGTCAAACTGAATAATGAAGGTGCTGTGAAAGACCTTCCAAAAATATCTAAGCCTAATAACTCTGTATGCGAGTCCTGCCAAATGGGGAAGCTCACACGTTCTCAATTCAAATCAAAGAGTTTCACATCTTCAGAGAAACCACTTCAACTTGTTCAGATGGATCTGTGTGGACCATCGCGAAAAGAAGGAACTAAAGGAGAAAGTTACTTTATGCTAGTCATTGATGACTTCTCTAGATGTACATGGGTTGGCTTTCTGAGAGAAAAAATTGATGCGTTTGATAAGTTCAAAATGTTTAAGGAATTAGCCGAGAATCAGACAAGAAGAAAGTTAAAGGAAATTCACTCAGACAGAGGAGGAGAATTTTTGTCAAGAGATTTCAAAGAATTATGTGATAGGCATGGAATCAAGAGAGAATATACTATTCCAGGTACTCCTCAACAAAATGGAGTTGTAGAATGCCAAAATAGATCAGTTCAGCATATGAAAAGGGCTATGATGAATGAAAGGGACATTTCACAAACCTTCTGGGTGGAGGATGTTCACACAACTCTTCATATTCTGAACAAAGCACATCTAAGGCCAAACAATGATAAAAATCCACATGAGCTGTGGTTTGGTCGACCTGCATCAATCAAGCACTTCAAAGTATTTGGAAGTAAATGCCACATCAAGAATAATGATGATCATATGAGAAAATTTGATAGTAGAGCTGATGAAGGTATCTTCTTAGGATATGCAATGAACAGTAAATGATACAGATGCTTTAACAAAAGAATGCATAAATTAGTAGACTGTATTGATGTTCGAATTGATGAAGAAACTCATGTAAAAGATCAATAGAGAATAAGCACTAAGCCATATGAAAAAGATGATGAGAATAATGAAAATGAAGAACAAAAAATCTCAGTGTCACAAGAAGATGACGAATCAGGTGGAGAAGGGACACGTAGACAAGAAGAGTCAGGACAACAATCAACATCAAATCCTTCCTCCATAATTAATCAAAAGAATCATCCTGAAAGTTAGATAATTGGTGAGAAAGACAAAGGTGTACAAACCAGGAGAAGGATAATCAAAGACACCGATCAATCACATATAGCCTTCATATCCATGGTGGAACCCAAGAACTTTAATGAAGCCAGTAAAGATGTAAATTGGTTAAAATCAATGAATGAGGAACTGTACCAGATTGAAAAGAATGACACTTGGGAGCTCGTTCCTAGGCCAACAAATAAAAATGTAATAGGATCAAAATGGGTCTACAAAAATAAAATGAATGAGCAAGGAAATATTGTAAGAAATAAGGCTAGATTGGTTTTCAAAGGATATGCTCAAATAGAAGGATTGGATTTTGATGAAACATTTGCGCCCATAGCAAGATTATATGCTATTAGAATGTTTCTTGCCTATGCTTGTCACAAACAATTTAAATTCTATCAAATGGATGTCAATTCATCTTTTCTAAATGGAGATCTAAAAGAAGAAGTCTATATGGAACAACCAGAGGGTTTCCAACTGTCAGATAACCCTGATTTTTTCTGCAAGCTGAAGAAAGCCTTATATGGGTTTAAATAATCTCCTCGTGCCTAGTATTACAGACTAGATAAGTATCTTCAAGACAAATGGTTCAAGAGAGGAACAATTGATAACAATCTATATATCAAAACAGAGGGTAACAATTTGCTCATTCTGTTGGTCTATGTAGATGACATCATCTTCAGAAACAATAATGATTCATTGGTACAATGGTTTGCTTCTGCCATGCAGTCTGAATTTGAAATGTCTATGATAGGGGAACTGTCATTTTTTCTTGGTCTGCAAATTACTCAGAGGTCTGAAGGAATATTTCTTTCTCAGGAGAAATATCTAAGAGAAGTGTTGAAAAGGTTTCAAATGGAAGATTCTACACCTATGAGCACACCTATGGTCACTGGATGCAAGTTAAGCAAGGATGATGACTCACCTAATGTTGATTAGAGTTCGTATAGGTCTATGATAGGCAGCCTATTGTACATCACAACATCTCGTCCAGACATAATGCATGCTTTTGGAGTGGTAGGAAGGTATCAGGCTACACCTAAACAAAGTCATTTGTTAGCTGTCAAAATAATATTAAGATACTTGAAAGGAACAATGCTCTATGGCCTATGGTATCCTAGGAATTAGAATTTTCAACTATCAGTCTATTCAGATGCTGATTAGGCTAACTGCATGGATGAAAGGAAAAGCATGAGTGGAGATGCATTCTTCTTAGAAGATTCTATTGTATCATGGTTGAGCAAGAAGCAAGGTTCCGTTTCTTTATCGACTATAGAGGCTGGATACATTTCCATTGCCACTTGTTGTACCCAAGTATTATGGATAATTTAGACACTTGCATATTTGGAGGTAAAGTATAATGCACCGATCCCAATTCATTGTGATAATACTAGTGCCATTAGTGTGTCAAAGAATTCTGTATTTCACTCCAATACCAAGGATATACCCATCAAGTATCACTTCTTGAAGGAACAGGTAACCAACACTGTTGTTTATTTGCATTACATTCCATCCCAAGATTAGATTGTTGATATCGTCACTAAACCGCTTGCAAAGGCTTAGTTTGAGTATCTACGCCAGAAGTTGGGCGTGACCCTGTTACCAAGTTAAATAGTTTATCTAATCAGGGGGAGAGTGCTCCTAGTATATCTGATCAAGGGGAGCATAGAGTCACTCTCTGTTCTCTTTGACATTGATGTTAAAGGGGGAGAAAAAGGTGTTGTTTGTATGCTACAGTTGGAGGTCTAAGAAGAATAGTGCAACCTTTCAGGGTTTCCATCAATGCCAAAGGGGAAGATTGTTGGCATGTTTACAAGAAGAATGTGCTTGTCATTGATGGTAATAACAACAACGAACCAAACCTCGAGAGTGCATAAGACAAGAAATATCAGAAGAGATAGTGGGTTCCATAAGTGCAAACGAGATCTAAGAGACAGACTCATAGGAGGAGAAAAGATCGAGACCTTTGAACACTTAGAAATCCTTCTAAGTCAGAGAGATCATAAAGATCAGGAGGAAGAATGACAGTGGCCGTTGGGTCACTAATCCTGAATAACCGATGACCATTAGATCAACGTCCAGTGACCAGAGGAAGCATAGAGGAGAAGTACAGATCTGATCCATTGGATCTGAGCATCGAGGATCAATAGTCGTTGGATCCCGAAATAAATGCTTGAAGGATAAGCCATTGGATGAGCATAGGAGAGCGGACTTGTCAAAGTCCTGAAGTCCTGAAGTAGGCAGGGACCGTCCATATTCAAGACCGATAGGTGGCACACGATCCACAACTCCGGAGCAAATCACTTCGAGAATTTTCAGTTTGAGATATGAAATCTCCGAAGTCTGGAGACTCGGAGAGCCGAAATGAATCCTCGACCATTGGATCATCCGAAGTAAACTTCAGCCGTCAGATCACTCTAAAGTGGAAGGACAGGATAAGCAAGGGATGAGATTTGAGACCACAATCACTCGAATATCCGTCAGTCGTCAGATCAAATTAATTGAAGGGTAAGTTAAACGGGGCACAAGGCTTGAGAATTCGAATACCTGAATCTTCGTCAGTCGTCGGATCAAATTAAGTGGAAGGATAGGATAAGAAAATATGGATAGCCGTTGGATTTAATCCAAGGCAAAGATGCACCGCAAACAGATCGAGCCATCGATCTAATATCCTGATCAACGAACACCATTCGTTTCGGGTATAAAGATGTGAGGAGCTTAAGTGTTTCAATTTGAGATTTGAAAAACCCAAAGCCCGAAGATCCGGAGATCCGAGGAAGATCTCAAGCTTCAGATCGTCTGAAGTAAATCTGGGCCATCTAATCCAAAAAAGACGTGGCGTAATCCTGTGGAATCTAGGTAAAGACCCGAAGTAAGCCTCAACCGTCTGATCTAAGAGGACATGTGGCGGGCCATGTGAGAAAGGATACGTGGCACAATCAGACAATGACAAGCGTCAAGTTGATTCAACATTTCAGGTACGTTCAAATCATAAATCTGAGTGACATGTGGCAGCTACTAGGCTCATGACACGTCATCAAGTGACATCACTTTGGGAGTTTCATCACCAACAAAAGACAAAAGCTCTAAAGTCCTGAAGGTCGAAGTCGTGAAGAGCTGAAGTGCCGAAGGACTAAAGTCCCGAAGTCCCGAACGTTGAAGACCCAAAGAAGACCCTGGCCGTTGATCGCTAGTAGGGGTACGTGTTATAAGATTATGGATTCGGGGGAAATACTCCAGGAAAGTGTGAAGGTTGAGAATTTAAATCTCCGAAGTCCAGAGACCCGAAGGTGATCTTGACTGTTGATTCGAAAGGGACACACGTCAATGTATTTTCAACTCTGAAAGTTTGGCGTATGGGAAAAGCGAGGTTTGAGATTTGAAACTCCCAGAGCCCAGATCACGATGTAAATCTCAGCCGTTGATTTAGGGAGGTTGGATCTGATCCACATATCGTGAAAGGATAGATATGAACCATCCATTCAAGAGCACCATCAAGATCGATGGTCCCATTGCATTGCAGGGCCAGAACATGCTCGGGTCTTAATTTTCTTGAGCGGGCCGCAATCGAAACCACGATTTTGATGAAAAGGTACGTGGCAACTCGAGGTAAATTGCGGGGTGAAAAGCAGTTTGATTCAAACCACCTTTGAACGCGCCTGTAATCGTGTGGTCACATGAGATCATCGCCGAAGGTCATATGGAGAAACGAAGCTAGTGCTCACTAGACCGAGATTGGGAAGCACCTCCTGAATAGGTGTATGGTCACCGCCAGTGGTCACATGAAGGAAGAGGCTTAGAAGCCAAAGTAGCCAAATACAACTGGCTGTAACTGACAGAGAAGACGAAGAGTTATGATTTCCAGAGAAGCCAAGGAATCTCAGGATAACGCCCACAGATGATGAACAGATCTAGAATATCCGTCAGGGAAGATGAAGAGTCTGAATGATGATCGGGCAGAGGACCCGACGTGAAAAAGATATGCATAACATAGAACAGAGGGTGCTCCTTCGATAGTGATGCATGTGGGTAGGAGGAGACGCAGTATAGTACCTGAAGTGGAGATCAATGGTGCAGTAAAGAGCATGCAAATGCAACACAGAACAATAAAAGGCAGAAGAGAAGTTGAACAAAAGGTGTGGTGGAATGCAGAAACAGAGAAGAGCATAGAAGGAAAACGGTGCAGAGATAGAGAAGAGCATAGAAGTAGAATGGTGCATAAGCGGAATAGAGCATAGAAGTTAAAGAAGGTAGAGGAGACATGGAACTGTAACAGACCATATCACAGACAGAGCAAGTAAGTAAAGTTTTGTAAGATTCAAACAGGGTGGTAGGGTGGTTCTAGGGAGGATTGCAGTCCTCTAAATTCTAGTTGGTTCTAGAAGATATTTTGGGATTTGGTGCTTCCATCTAGTGGGTGCTAGAAAAACCTGGGAGTTGGTGCTTCCATCTAGTTGGTGCTAGAGAAATCTGAGAGTTGGTGCTCTCTTCAAGTTGTATCTTGCAATCAGAGGTTGTAGCCTCATATTTGAGTCGAAGCTCAAAGACTATGATGTACATGAAAGTTGGAGCTTGATTGACATCCTAAGTAGAAGAGGTTTTCACCCTTTTATGGGTTTCCTCAGGAAAATCAGTGTCTCTGTGTATTATGTGCGATTGATCATTGTATATCTATGCATGTTAAGTTATCAACAACACATTAAATAATAATCTAGAAAGAATAAAAAATAACAGGAAAAGTTTCAAGGTTATATACATAATTGATTCACCCCCCCCTCTCAGTTATATTTCCAACATGGAATAGGTTTGTCACAGTCCGACAGTGGGTTATGTTTTTCACATTGCAGCATTAGGAATTTTTCTCCTCATTGCAATGTTCTTATCTTTTTGTCACATTGCCACATTGGGTTGTGTCCGTCCCATTGAGACGTTTCAAAATTTCTGTCACAATGTGATGTCAAGATATGAGTGTAACATTGCAACATGATGATATGTTTGTCACATTGCGAAAAGATGGATATGTTCATCACATTGTGACATCTATTAACATTAGTCACATTACAACAAAAGGGCTATGTTCATCACATTGTGACGCCCATATATGTTCATCACATTCTGACGTTAATATGTTTGGTAAGTTGCAACGTTACTATGTTTGATAGATTAGAACGTTTTGAAATGTTCATCACATTGTGACGTTCATTTATGTTCATCACATCGCGACGAAAGGGCTATGTTTGTCACATTGTGACATTCGTATATGTTCATCACATTGTGAGGACTGTTATCGCACGGTTTGTAGGAAAGGTCCAAAGGGCTTGAGTCAGGGCTTGAAACCGGCGTAATAGGAGCTTCCCCACCCACTGTCACCTCGATGGGGAGCTCTTTCTATTTAGGAGGGAAAGTCCAAGGGAGACGTCCCTAAGGCAATCTGGATTAAAGGAAGGCTAAAGAGTAAAGGCCAAGTCAAGGAAAAACCCCTTTCGCAGATTGCTGCCCAAGAGAGATAGTCGGGAAGATAAGACCACTGATGATGCACCTGTTTGCGAGACAAAACGAAGAAAACTAGAATGTGCTTGCAGTGGGTTAGTACTTCATAAGCATTCAAGACTATCTTTCAAAATACATATTTATGAGCTAATGATTAAATGCAATTGTTGACGAAGTCAATGATTTCTAGGCAAAGATTAATAACTTATAACACTTCTTCAACAAGGCATAAGAGATAATAGGCATTCAATGTTCAATATAAGACCATGATTCATGTCAATAATGCATTAAATATGTCAAATCAACTCACATATATCAAGTTGCTGCGTCATATATATTATTTCTACAATGAAGATGACGTCAAGCCTTATCAATGAATCAAATTGAGTGGAAAGGAGCACAACGTTTTACCAAATAACCTCACAAATGTAACCAATAGCTCAATACCAATCAAAGAAGAATGATAAAGTCAAGACTTTAAGGTCTAAGCAATAGATTCAACAAGTATGATGTCTAGCATAAAAATTAGGTCAAGATTTTATGACAATTGAGTGAAACGTTTTATCAAATCAGCCAACAAAAGCACATAATAACTCAATGTCAATCAATAAGGCTGCCAAATGTCACAACGTTTGCAGGTATAATCAAAATCAAGGGTATGACGTCAGCCCTATATAAATCTTGTTGTTCTGCAGGTTAGCTAGCCAAAGGTGGACGTTTTGACAAAATCAGCCAGCAAAAGTACAATTTAACTCCACGGCCATGAAGAGCAGACAAGGCCGCACCTTTCTATCCAAGCAATAGTCAATTCAGGCCACACGTTGTCCACTTGATGTTAGTTAAAAAATATCTAGGGTTAGAAGCTAGGTTAGTAGGTTTGCAAGTTTTGAAGTAGTTTAAGGCATAACAAGCTTTAAGATCAATCATAGACTAGTGCCTTGGGTTAATGGAGTCAAAAGGAAGTATGACTAATGGTTTAGGAAGAGTTCAAACCTAAGGACAAGAGAACTAGGGTTTAATGGTGTTGCTAAAGCAAGGCCACAAACCCTAACCCTAAGAAGAAAGACTTATCTAGGTGTAGCTAAAGCTAGGCCTAGAGCTTCAAATCTCTCCTTAAGACTTTCTTGGCAAAACGACTAGCTTATAAGGATAAATCTAGGGCTGAAAAGTGTTTCTCAATACAAGGCTTCTCATAAACCCTAGAAGTAAACCCTAGGTGTAACTTAATTAGGCCTATGATCACTTCTTTCTTCAATTTAAACTCAAAGCTAGCCAAGACAAGAGAGGGTTAGTGTAGCTATGGCTAGGCTAAACCTTCTCAAATCCAATGGTTAAAAGCTTATGCTATGGGGACATGAAGCCTCAACCTACTTGTGTGTAGGCTCCCTAGGGTTTCAAGGATCAAGAAAT
>JASDQU010104094.1:13904-36428 GCA_032191745.1 Picea mariana
CGAAGCATCTCTAGGTTTTAATTTTCCTATGGCTTTTATCTTTTACCAGCTGCTTTTACCTCCTGGGCCTTTAGCCCCTTCTTCCCACAAGACAAGATGTACCCTGGCGGTCATCCTAATGGCCAGACTAGGGGAATGGGATGGATGAGCGGGGTTTTAACATGAAAAAGTGAGAATATGAGGGGAGCGGACGATGGTTCTTCAAACCCCCTTTGGTGGCTAACCAAAACCCATGAATATCAACTTGCTAAGCTACCCAATCAATCACCCCAACAATGGTCAAGTAGATTAGTGTAAGGTCCAAGCAGTTATCTGAAATGAAAGAGATCTAATGCATACATAAGAGGGTTATAATGATCAAATATGACACATACCATGATACCTCGGACCAATTACCTCATGGAGCAAGAGCCCTCTCTGATGCAAGCCCAGGCCGGTAGTGATGGAAGCTGGTACTGCTGACAGGACAAAGCTGGCTGAGAAGAAGAAGATGGGTCCTCCAGGACCATGCTCAGGTCGCTCCTGCTCTCGGTACTCCATGTCTAGGACCATGTGGGCCTCGAGACATGATCTCCTAGTTATCCCTAGATATCGGGGATAACAAGGACAAAATATTTCCATCACATTAATAGAGTGATATACGACACATTGCAACATTTTTTTATGTTCATTACATTGCAACATTACTATCCACATTGCGATGACATGGGTATGTTCATCACATTGCGACGTTAGTTTATGTTTGTCACATTGCAACATTACTATGTTCGTTACAATGAGACATTGAGAGATGTTCGACATATTGTGTTGTCGTTAAGTGATTGTGACAATGAGAGGAAAGGGGAAATGTTCACATTACAATGTTGGGAAATGTTCACATTACAACGTTGGGAAATGTTCACATTACAACGTTGGCAAATGTTCATCACAATGTGACAAAGGAAAAAGTTCGTCACGTACTAAGGTATGGTCATGAGTGTAACATTGTGAGCTTTGTGTAAGGAATGGCAATGTTGGGCTATGTTTGTCATATTCTGACATTTGGGTTCTATACATTGTGATGTAGGATTTTTGTTTGTCACACACATTATGGCATTGGAATAGATTTGTGAGATTTTGACAATGTGTTATGTTTGTCACATAGCGACATCAATAAATGTTCGTCTCATTGCAATATTTTTCTATGTTTTCCAAATTGCAACATTGGGTTATGCACATCACAATGTGACAAAAGGTTATGTTTGTCACATTGTGACGTTTGAAAAAGTTTGTCACATTGTGACATCAGGATATGTACATGACATTGCAACATAAGGACATGTTCGTCACATTGTAATAAATTTTGCATCTTAACGCTAAGTCTAATGGATGAGATGATTGACTTATAAAATTATATGAACATTTCCAACATCCAAGTATAAAAATGTATGTACTAATATATATATTATTAATATATTTAATTTGAAATTATGTCAAACATATTCAACATCTAATTAAATGTATGTAGTATTTGACTTGTGTTAAGTGAAGTTTATGCAACCAATTTCAAGTTAATTATATTTTCTTTTAATATAATAAAATTTGAAATTTAATAAATTATATCAACATTTTCAATATCCAATTGTATAAAAATGTATGTAGTAATATATATGTTATAGATATATTTAATTTAAAATTATGTCAAACATTTTTAATCTCTAGTTAAATGTATGTATTAATTGACTTATCCTAAATGAAGTTTATGCACCCAATTTCAAGTTTATTATATTTTCTTTTAATATAGTAAAATTGATATTTAATAAATTTATAAAAAATAGATTTAAATATATAATATATATATTTTATAATATATACATTATTATATTTTCTTTTAATATAATAAAATTTGATATTTAATAAATTTATAAAAAATAAAATTAAATATATAATATTTTTTTTATTAGAAAGAGATTAAATTACTAAAAAATAGTATATTATTATATATATAAAATTAAAGCTAAATATTATTAGAATTCATAATCACGGCCGCTGGGACGTATCTTCATTTTCAGAGATTTGATGATGATCGAAAATCAATTGCCACTTTTTCTATTGAAAAAGGTTTTGGAGTTGAAGTTGGGTTCTAAAGCCAACGCAGAGAAGAGGCTGATATGTCTAGTGTTCGAAGAATTATCTCCAGCCTGCTATGTCTAGTGTTCGAAGAATTATCTCCTTTCAGTTTCAAGTTGCCAGAGAGTTCAAATCTCTGTATAAACGAAAGACGACACATTCTGGAAGTGCTGTACTACTGTATTGTCCCTGCTTCCAACAATTGAGTCCCAATTCAATTTGAGGAAGAAAAATATGCTCCTTATCCGGCGGACATGTCAACCGTTACTCTAATTCACCGTTAATCCACCGAAAAGTTATCATCCTATATTCTCTCAAAATGAAAACAACAAACAATATGGAATACATGGCAGCACATAATTGTTAATGGAAGGGGAATCGGGGTGATACAAGGGTGCACCCACCAAGAGAGACACATCACTCAAGGAGGGTGCATTCCCAGATCTGCAGTTAGTGTCATGGATAGTTAGTTGCATAATTTTAGTCCTCAACATTAGTTGCATAATTTTGGCCCTTAACGTGCATGCATGTGCATTGTTTAGTATTTCTTTTAACCTTCAAGCTACTTGCATTATTTTTTTGTTGTTTTGGATTTATCATTTGGTAGTTAAGGACTTTGTCTAGGCCTACTTTGATCTCACCATTGTAATTCAGGCCTACTCTGACCTCAGCATTGTAGTTCAGGAATTGGATAGGGCCCTTACTAATGCTTTTTGTCATTGATATTGATATATAGGGTGTCTCGTTTCCACTTGGATACTAAAATCTCTTTGCTTAAATATGGTCGACAAATGCATGGAGACATTTTTCCTTACAACTTATTTTCAAGCCTACCAAGCTATGCTTGAAGATCAATGCTTGTTGCTTGTAGGAAACCACCTTTCTAAGCTCGTTGGCAATCCCATAATACTTCAGAGATTTGCATTGTATTCAATGAGGACCACTCCAACAATGACAAATCAAGATGCATCACCACATGGGATGCATTGTTTTAGGTCTTGAGAAGACATTTTTACCCTCTAGGTTATTTGTCAAACTAATGTGTAGGTTGTGACAATCTCAAGGTCAAAGTATACAACAATATATCAAAGTGTTCAAGAAGTTATGACTACAAATATAATTTTGTTTTTCTTAGTATTTTTTTTTTAATGAAGTAGCACTTTTTGAGAGCACCATCTTAGATGCTTAAATTTAATTTTGGTTTTCTTAGTATTTTTTGTAATGAAGTAGCACTTTTTGAGAGCACCATATTAGACCAAGATTTTTTCAATACCCTATCTATAGAACACAAATTAGACAAGCACCCTCATTTCATCCCCTTTCATAATTCAAATGCTAGCCTTAATTCTAACCTTAACTTTAGAGTTCATACCTTACCTACCACAAATCCTTGTGCCCCTTACATACCACCCTTAGCGCATCCTTCTATTAGACTTAGTAGTATTTATATCTCTTCTCATCCTCCACAATGGTGCCACTATCATAAAATCCATGCTATGATGTTGCACACCACATATTTTTAGAAATTCAAGCCACATCCACAACATTATAAAAGGAGGAGAAAACCCTTGAGTATTTTGAGGTACCCGCATCCACTGATCATTTTCCTCAACTTGAGATTGCTCATCTTCCTAGATCTATGAAAGAAAATCGATCCTTACTCTTAATAGACAAAGCACATGCCACACTATCTTTACATCTCATTTTTAATCACAATTGTCAAATAAAAGATCAACTTTCCACCATAATCCTTGACAACAACAACCAAAGAACCTTATTTCTAATAATTTTATCAAGCTTCCACAACTTCCCACTACTCCACACCCCTCTCCTTATCAACTAGGCTAGATACAACAAGACAACCCTCATATAATTATCAATAAATATTCTTCAGTCACCTTTTCCATAGGTCCTTTCCATGTCATAGTGGAGTGCGACGTCTCTCCCATTAATTGTTTTATTTTACTTCTAGTATCCCATACTAGCAACGACGAAACACCCTAGACAATGCTTGCCACAATACCTATTGCCTCTTTAAATATGGAAAATCCCATGAACCCACCTTTGTTTCCATCCCTCTACCTAGCCCTACCAAAACCAAACAAGTAAGCTTACATAAATTCCCTTCTCTCTCAGTTTTACCTCACATCCACAAACAATATTCATTGGCTCTCTTCCCAACCCCTTAACCATTCCAATCTTAGCATTATCCTTCCACCCTATCACATTTTCATGGATTTCATATTAATCCCATACCATGGCTATCCTTTTCCTCTATCTCCATCCTTGTACCTTGCTTCTTCATTCCCCTCATTCTCTCAACAACTCTCATAATGAAAAATCTAGCTTCTAGACAAGATCCTATAGTGCACAAATGTTTTGTAATAGATCATGGGATTCACTAGTACCAACACCCATCTACTATATTTTTGTATATAGTAGTTACTCCATCCTTTGTTTCTCATTGGTTATAGTTTTTATCTCTTTAGAAATTACCTCTCCCAACCCTTCAACACTTGAGGCATATAAGTAGCAACACTATTATTCTTTCTATAGTAACAAAAATGCCTCATCATTCTCTTATTACTCAGGCAATGAATGTCCCTCATATAACTCCTACAGTAAGTCCCATACACAATTTTAAAGAAAGCCTTGATTCCTTGATGCATCACAACTAGGAGTATTCATATTCTCTTGTGATTCCACTAGTAGTGACCATTAGCACTCTAGTGGAATCCTCCATATAATGATGGTCCAACATTTTCCATTATCATCACAGTTTGGTTACTAAACACACTCCAAAATGCACTACACATTACCTATTGCACATGGTTTACCCTAAGATGGCCAATGAAGGTCTCAAAGGAATGACATATGATTTAGGGAAAGTCCAGTTTTGTATTCATCCCTTCTAGTTGTCACAACGAGGAGTTTTACTTCTTTCCCACAATGACAACTTCATATTTTCACTTCAATTTTGCATTGTTTTTGCACACGGAGGAATCTCTCTATACACATATACATCACACATATCCTAGCACAACCTTTAGCTTTAGGGGTCCACATTATCCCAACATGACAACAATAGGGAATAAACCATGGGAAAATCATCACTCAACAAAAATAAATGTTTCTTTTAATATGTTTCCTCTGCCTAACAACTTTTATAAACCAACACTTCCAACACCTTATTTAGTAGTTTAGTTTAAACATTAACACCATAGATCCTCTTAGAGACACTTCTTTATCATAATACCATTGGGTCACAACAAAGCCTCACAAGTTTTATTCCACCACATCAAGGATGCATGAGAACAATGATCCAAGGTTTATACACATGGGACTTCTTCTAGAGTGAACATATATTTAGTATGCATTATCAATCAACTTTTCTTGTGTTTTCACTTCTATGAATCCCTAGTTTTTTTTCTCTCAACATGCACAATTTACTAGTTTCAAAATAGCTATTCATTCTTGGTGTACACCTCTTCATGCTCCAATGATATCCACCTCTGTTTGCATTTCAATAATCATCATGATGTACCTTTCATTACAATTCTAGTTCCTTGAGTATTTCCTTGTTTAGGAGGAAATTAAGGACACTTTATATCTAAACTAAGAGGAACTAATATGAAACATGAGGGTGCAACCACAAAAAATGATGCATCACCATCAACACACCTCCTTTGAGGGTGCATTCCTAAATCTCCAACTATAATCATTGATAGTTAGTTAGCCACATTTTCATTTGTTTCACATTTCATTCAACCTTATAGTTGCATGAATTTGTGTTGTTTACCATTTCTTTCAACCTTTGAGATTCCCACATCTAATTTAATATTTATTTCACTTTTAAATTGCATGTAATTAGTTAGTTTTAAAACTATTTTAAAATCTATCAGAACACTTTTGACCAATAAATAAAGTAAACAATTACATGCAATTTAAAAAATAAGAAAATGTTCTAGAACTAAATATGATAGAATTAATAATGTAAATAATAAGAAATAGAAGGAAATGGACATAATCTAACTATTTATTAAATAATATGTGAATTAAGCATGTGGATTACAATCTAGAGGTCTTAGTCTCTCCATAATTCACAATATTTAGAGTAGGATGATCATAATAGAAAACAATCTCATACTTCCTTGAGCATGAGATGATATTCTCTCTCTTCTTCTTTGTTGTAGATATGGAGCCAAACATTCTCTTTTCCTGTTGCAAACTACTTGAACTCTTCTCGTATGTTAATTCAAAATATTTATAATTTACAATGAAACTCCTCTATTCATATGGTATCCCAATAGTCTTTGTAACTCTTCATCTCCTCCTAAACTATCTCTACATATTCCCAGGGTAGGTTGTGGTCAATCTCTCATTGACTATCCCAATTTAACTTTTAGGTATTTGTATTTTAGCACTTATGTAGAATGCATCGATTTTGTAGTAATAATGGCCTCATTATTTATCCTACTAAGATAAGTAACTAAACACTTCATATTAAAAATAAATATTTGCTATTGATTGCATGAGGCCAGGGGTGCTCCTACATTAGAAACCCTTGGTAAGAAGACATGAGCATCTAGTTCATGTGTATGGAGACACATATCATTAAAGTAATGTAGGCCACTAAAGGTGACCCAATACCTTCTCCGCAATCCACGAATTATCCTCCAAATTTCCATTTTTCTATTTGATTAAATATTCAAATTGCTCTCCACCTCTATTCTTTTAGATAACTCTTTTTGTCAATATTTCTTTAATTTTTCTAGCTTGCTTGACTAGCAAATATCATTCCTATTCTTGCATGGTGCTTTTTTCACCATCCTCTTCTTCTTCATTAAACTCATATAAGTTAGAAACATTATATATTGGAGAAATTTCAAAGGCCTCCGAATCGGATATTTTTCTCAAAATATTACATGGACCAATTTTCTTGTACTTGAGTTTGTTGTACTTTCCTATGGGAAATATATCCTTTTTCAAATGTTCCATCACTATATCTCCCTCTTTGAAAACCTTCAAATTCCTATGAAAATATTCCTTTTTCTTATAGCTAACATTACTCTATTGTAACTTCTTTGCTCATGAATTCCATGCATGCTTTCTCCCAAACTATCCACATTAACACTCCTCCTATCCTCTACTTCTAGAAACTTAACCAAGTCTACAACGCTCTTAGGATACCTACCATTCACTATCTGAAATGGACTTTTACCATTGGATCTACTCATTAAATTGTTGTAAGAACATTCATCTTGAGTTTTACAACCAAATCCCATTGACCTGGTTTGTCTCTAATCAAACTCCTCAACAAGTTTCCTAGACTTTGGTTAACTAAATTTGTTCGATCATATGTCTATGGATGATATGTTGAACTATATTGCAACCTAAAACCCATATTCTTCCAATGAGTCCTCCAAAAATGTCTATGTATAAAGTGATACTCCTAGATAGCCCATACCTTGTGATTTCCTATAAAAATAACATAGCCACATGTGTAGCGTCATTGGTCTTCTTGCATGGTATGAAATTTGTAATATTAGAAAATCTATCCACCACCATTAGCACTGAATCATGACCTCTTTGTGTCTTAAACAATCCAAAAATAGTATCCATGCTTATGTTGTCACACACCCTGCTGCGGCGTGATAAATTTTTGCCTTTTCTCGAGGGACAAAACCCTCGAAAACCTATGGAGCTTAGAATAGGCTACAGACACCACCTCTGCCTCGACAGAGTCTCTGCACGACCTCCCGATCTTAAGGATCGATCAGTTTCTTTTATGAGCCGAAGCGACCTCTTTTGATTTCTGGCTGAAATCTTCTTCCAATCGATCCACAGGTCCTTTCGGAAGCTCCCCTATGCGAATAGCACTAGGTACGAGCTCCACCCTCTCTGAGAGACCACAATGCTATGACCAAGGCCTAACCCCAAAAGGTACTTGTCGCAACTCGCAATCTCACGAGTTAGTGAGTCGAAACACCTGACTCTTCCTCCCCAATCTCGCGATACCCGATATCACAAAATGGGTATAGCATCCTTCTGTCAGCGCCCTCTGCGCGTGACCGTCGGCTAGGCTAAATGATACCTCCTCTCGCTACTCGTCGCTTCGTGAGTTCAAAGGTTGAACTCTCGTTCCTTCCTTATGTGATCCTCCGAGACTTGAAAGTCAGCGAAGGTTGACCTTCCTTTTGCACTTCTCGCAACTCACCACTTTGCAAATTGTAGCGTCGAATCTTGGCATCTTCCCTTCACAAACCCCCGAGAAGCAATATTTATTTTCCCTCTCGCATTCTCGCTACTCGCGACTTCACAAGTAAAAGGGTTGAGCTCTCGTACTCTTATCCCGCGAATCCCTGAGACGCGAGAAGTCAACGCAGCGTTGACTCCCTTCTCTAGGTGACACGTGTCCACCTGTCAATCACGCAGGCCCCACCTTAAATTTCTTCCACGTGTTCTCTCGTGCCCGACTTTCGACACTTCGCTACTCGTGAAGTCGAAAACGACTCCTTCCAACCTCCGAACCCCCGAACGCGCGATAGGCGATGGGGTTCCTAATCCAACGTCTCGTTCTCTAGATCCAACGGCTGTCTCCGCTCCTCGCGACTTGGACCACCCAACCTTTGGGCTCTTACCTTGAAAACCTCCAAGTTCGCGAGATTCCTTGATCTCTGCCACCTGTCCTCCCCAGATGGACGGTCCTGATCCTCTCGCGACTTTGCCGCTCGCAAAGTTGAAAGACTTCCCTCTATGACTCTCGATGTCCGAATCCCTGATTTGGGCGATCTCGCGACACACGTCCTCTCTCAGAAGAATGGCTCTGATTTCCTCAGGACTTCGCTACTCGCGAAGTCAATATGCTCGCCTCTGTGAGTCCCGGTGCCCGAATCTCCGAAATGGATGATTCCGCGACATGCGTCCTCGTGTAGACGGACGACTCAGATTATTTTTCCCCCTTCGGGACTTTCGAGACAAAAGTCTCGACCTCTTATCCGTTGATATGCCAAAATGTCGAAATTTCGACACGTCGTCAACGCAGGTCCCACAACAGAACTTCCTGCCTTTTTGGAGTTTCGAACTTCGTGACTTCGCGAATCCTGATGCTAAGCTTTCGATTCTTCAACCCACAAAACCCCGAAATACCGAGTTCCGATGCACTTCACCAATAACTGGCTAACATAAATCCTTTCACCCCTTCGGGACTTCTCCTTTCACAGCCTCGCGAATCTTGAGGCAAGGGTTTTAACCCTTCAACTCGCGAATCCACAAAATGACATTTTGCAAGTGATCCAACGGTCCTTGTCGACCCAGATCCTACGATATGATTTCCCTCGAACTTAAAACTTGAGAATAGGCTTACCGTAACTCCCTTGATCCTCTGTAAGATCTGATGGCTCTCGGGACTTCGCGAATTCTCCACGGAGAATTCCGACCGTCCAATGCCTCCTTGACGACTCTTGCAAAGTGAACACGGTATTTCTTCGTTGCTATTTCAAGTTTTCAAGAGGATCATTCTTCCTCATACAGGGTTACTAAGACTTGCATCTTCAAATCCTTTTCCAGGTTCTTGGTGAGATTTCTAAGAAGGGTGTCTCTATGGGGAGATCTATCCAGGGTATTACCTGAGATGGATAAGGGTATAGATTTCCTGAGAATAGACTTGAAGTTTGAATTAATTCAATATGTTTATAAATAGCGATTTATAAAGCATAAGCCATACGTAGTCTTTCCATTATAAGCGTGCAACCACCATTTCTAAATCAAAACACTACACAGGCAGTCTTATACTCAAACCATTCATAAAACTGCACAGACTGTGAGCATACATGTCAGCATATAAATTTCAAGATGCAAATGTAAAACACTTATCAGAAATAACACCAGATGTGATTGCAACTGCTGAGAGGGGTGCTCGTTTCCACCCAACCGTAGGCTCATCGACTCCCAACGGATTTACCACTAGCCACCCCCGAGCTGAGACCACAATGATGCGATACTGCATCTCTGTTTTCCAGTGACCGAGAATGAAGGTTACTCTCCTTCTTCTCTGCTATCACTCACTCTGTATTTTTCCAGAGTTCTCCTTCTTCCTTCCCTCGCATCTGCCCTTGATCGCCCACACTTCCTGCCTTTTCTCTGTTCGGTGAGGTTGCGTGTGGCACGATTTTCCTTGCAGTGGTCAGGTCTGAGGACTCTACGGATGGGTGGCTCACCCCCATCCCTCATTAATCATGAGGAGCCCTTTTCCTACCAATCCTGACGAGTCATTTAATTCGGGGCCAGCGAGCTGCTCTTGGTTCTCTGGGCCAGTGAAGTCCAAATATGGTATTGGTTTCAGCGGAAGTTAATGCCACCTTTCCAGGTGCCTTCCACCACCTTTCTTTAGCCATTGTGGTCTCTTTTTCAGCATATCCCCACTTAACAGTCCTGCAATATATATTTATAATATTATTCACATTCATTGAACTTTTTCACAAGGTCCATTCATATCACACATTCACATTTTTGGGTTTTCCACAGTTCTTGGCTAGTATAATTATTTTTACAGATTGGGGGAAACAGGGTGTTACAATTCCCTCCCCCTTAAAGGAACATCGTCCTTGATGTTCTTATCTATAAACATGACATGCATGTATAGGTGTAAACAAAATCAGATATGCCCGTTTCATGGCATCCTCCATTTCCCATGTAGCCTCATCTAGGCCAAAATGTTTTCACTGCACCTTGACCTGTGCAATGGTTCGGTTCTGGAGCGAGGTTTCCTTTCTGTCTAGTATGCATTGAGGTTCTGGTAGAAATTATCCCTCCGGTTCCACCCAAATCACAGACCAATCAATTATATGGTTAGCATCATGTACATATTTCTTCAATAATGAGACATGGAAAACATTATGTGCTCTGACTGTGAGAGGAACTGCTAGCCTATAGGATATAGGTCCCACTCTATCTAGAACCTCAAAGGGTCCACAATACCGAGGTGCCAACTTGGCACAAGCTCCCATTTTCAGAGAACTCTTCCTGGGCCTAACTCTGAGATATACATGATCTCCTGCTTTGAACTCTCTTGGAGTTCTCTTTTGGTCGGCATAACTTTTCTGTCGGTTCTAAGTGACCTTCAGGTTTTGTTTTATCTGAGTCACTTGCTGTTCCATTTCTTTCAACATGTCGGGTCCAAAAGAAATCCTATTTACAGGATTACTCCAGCTGACTAGAGGGTTACACGGTCTACCATAGAGGGCTTCGAAGGGGCTCATCTTTAAGGATGCCTGGTAGCCGTTGTTGTAGGCGAATTCTACCAGTGGCAGGTAGTCTTCCCACTTCTTGGGTTGATGCATTACATGCATTCTTAGCATGTCTTCAAGTATTTGGTTCACTCTTTTTGTTTGTCCGTCAGTTTGAGGGTGATAGGCGGTGCTAAACAACAATTTGGTCTCTAAGCCAGCCATCAGTGATTTCCAAAAGTTAGAAGTAAATTTCGTGTCTCTGTCAGACATGATCTCTTTTGGCATACCATGCAGTTTGAATATCTCCTTCATGAATACCTGGGCAATGTCTATTGCCTTGCAAGTCGACCTGACGGGGATGAAGTGAGCAGACTTGCTCAATTTATCCACCACCACCATAATGGCATCATTCTGTTTATTTGAGGTTGGTAATCTAGTGATGAAATCCATGGAGATGGTTTCCCATTTCCATTCTGGGATTGGTAGAGGTTGTAATAATCTTGCTGGGTGTCGGTGTTCTGCTTTAACTTGTTGGCACTCTATGCATTTGACCAAGTACTCAGCTATGTCTTTCTTCATTCCAGGCCAATAGAATTGTCTCCTAGTGGCCGTGATCATCTTTTGGTATCCTGGATGACCAGAGTAGGGTCTTTTATGTAGTTCATCCAGTATGAACCTCTTCAAGTCGTCACAATCTGGGATATAAAATCTGCTTCTGTAAGTGAGCAGACCTCCTTCGGGCATTTGGTAGCCTTCATATTTTTCTCCGGCGGTTCCTTGCTATAGGTACATGGTCATGGTCTGGACAAAGGGATCTGTTTCTTGTGCATTTATGATTCTTTCCTTGACATTTGTCTCGCAGGTGCTCACCGCTGCCAGGTGAATTGTTTTCATACTTCTGCTAAGGGAATCAACCACCCTATTTTCCTTTTCTTTGATGTGTTTGATATCGAAATCAAACTCGCTAAGGAGGGCCATCCACCTTGCTTGTCTAGAATTGAGCTTTGGTTGATCAAACAGGTATCGCAATCCACCGTGAGCTGTTATAAGTACAAACTTTCTTCCAAGGAGGTAATGCCTCCACATTTTCAAGGCATGAACTATGGCAGCCAGCTCTAGATCATGGGTAACATAGTTGACTTCGTTCTCATTCAATTTTTGGGATTCATAGCATATCACACTTCCTCCCTGCATAAGGACTCCTCCGAGCCCTTCCTTACAGGCATCTGTGCACACGAGGAATTCAGCTTTTGGATCGACGAATTTCAGCACGGGTGCATGGGTCAGTAGATGTTTTAGGGTTTGAAATATTTCTTCACATTTCTATGTCCATAGGAATTTCGTCCCCTTCTTCTGGAGGGTAGTGATTGGACAACCAATCTTGGAGAACCCTTTTATAAATCCCCTATAGTATCCTTCTAATCCCATAAAGGATTTGATGTCTGAAACATCCTTTGGGGTAGGCCATTCCATAATAGACCTGATTTTGTCAGGGTCTACCACTACTCCTTCTTCGGAGAGAACATGGCCTAAGTAATGTATTTGCTTCTGGAAGAATTCACATTTGCTGAATTTGGCATAGAGCTGATGTTCTCTTAGCACTTGCAGCACAAGTCTAAGATTCTCTTCATGCTCTTTTATGTTCTTGGAGTAAATTAATATATCATCAATAAAGACAAGCACAAATTTGTCTAGGAACTTGCTGAGTACATTGTTCATCAAGCACATAAAAGTGGCAGGGGCATTGGTCAACCCAAATGGCAGCACCATAAACTCATAGTGACCATACCTTGTTCGGAAAGCAGTTTTATGGATGTCTTCACCCTTGATGGTATCTCGACCTCAAATCAATCTTTGAGAAAATAGACGCACCCCCCAATTGATCGAACAGGTCATCGATCCTGGGAAAGGGGTACTTGTTCTTTATGGTTACCTTATTGAGTTGCCTATAATCTATACATAGTCAAAGGGTACCGTCCTTCTTTTTCACGAATAGGACTGGTGCTCCCCATGGAGACACGATGGGTCGAATATAGCCTTTATCCATCATTTCTTTTAATTGCATCTTGAGTTCAACTAACTCGGGTGTGCTCATCCGGTAGGGTGTCCTAGACACCGACACCACTCCTGGTGCAAGTTCTATTGAGAATTCTATGTCTCTTCTCGGAGGTAAACCCGATACCTCTTCCAGAAACACATCTCTGTATTCTCTCAGGATAGGGTGATCGTCAGGGCTTGGTTTGTCACCTTCGATTGTTTTCAACACCTGTATTGCATATAGGGTACATCCCTTTTGGCAATACTTTCTCATTTACAGAGATGATATTTGTCTCACCGAAACATGTTTTCGGATCCCTTGAAGGGTTATCTTTTTCCCTTCTTTACTTACACATTCTAAGGTTTTGTGGTAATAGTCCAATCTGGATTTATGGGCGGCTAGCCAGTCCATACCAATCAGTAGATCATACGATCCCAGGAGTAATAATTTAAGGGTTGTTTGGGTGGGGAATTTACCCAACATCAATTGGCAGGCTGGTATAACCTCTACTACCCTTCTTTTGGTGTCAGTGGCTAATTTTACCAACCATGGCTTGGTATGTTTTTGTGGCTGTAGTTTACACTTGTCAACAGATTTAGGGGCTATATAACTCAAATTTGAACCAGGGTCAATTAAAACAAACACTAGATGGTTGGAAATCATACCTTCTATTTCCACTACTGAAGCTTGGTGGTCAGCTTGGTTATTATCCAAGGCTACATAAATTTGTGGCACACTCCTGGCCACATCATTGACGGTGGTAGTTTCCTGGATGTTATAAATCCTCTGACTATTCTGTTGTCAGTGTGGACAGTCTCTCAGAAGATGTTCTTCTCCGCAACCCCAACATTTCAGAGGTTCTCTCTTTGGGTTATCGGTCTTCACTGATATGGGTCTAGAAGTTTTATTTCTTCTTAAGGAGGAAAAATTATGCTAGTGCATACTCCGGGCTAGGAAGCTCATTCTTGGGTTCTTCTTATAGTTCTTAAATCTCGGGGGTTTAATTCCCCTTTTCTGAAATCTTGAACTATTCTTCTGTTTCCATCCTTCGCGAGGTTCTGCTTGATGCCCAAACTGTTCATGACAATAGGTTGCCTTTCAAATAGTGCCTTCTAGAGTCTTTGGCTCATCAAATTCAATTCTATTCCGATAGTCCTTAGGTAGTCCACTGATGAAGCGTTGCACCTTTTCCTTTTCCACCTTGATATAGGGTACATACCTCAACAAATTGAGGAATTTTTTGACATATTCTTCTATAGTGAGTTGTCCCAGTTTGAGTTCATAAAATGCTTTAGTCTTTTCGTCGAAATATTTTTTCGACAGATACTTCGTTCAGAAGTATTTCTCAAACCGTTCCCAAGACAGGTCCTCTTCGCGAACCCCTTTCACATTCTTAAGGTCTTCCCACCAAATGGAAGCCTTTCCGTTCAAGTTGAAGGTGGCCACTCGAGCCTTCATATTTTTTGAAAAGTCATGGACTTTGAAATACTTCTTTAGTCCAAGTAGCCAGGCCTCTGCTTCCTCTCCCTTCTTTATTTCACCGTCGAAGGAGGGTGGTTTGGCTTTTCTGAATTCTTCGAATTTACGACCTTTGGAAGAATTTTGCTTCTTCTGTTTCTTTTGGGGATAGGAACTGGTTCTGCTGCTAGAAGAACCCTCTGAATCGCCGGCTTCCTTCTCAGAGGAATCATCCGATGCTTGTCCTTTACCTCCGGGGAAGACCTATTCAAGGTGCTCCTCTCAGTGTGGCCACTGATATGACCATGTTTCTAAGTTTCAGTTTCATGCTGCATTTGTCTTTGTAGATCGGATAAACTCCGCAGTAGAACTGCGTTAATTTCTGTTTGCTTTTCTTGTTCTTTCATCATACTTTCATTGTCAGCCTTGCAAATTTGTAATTCGACCACGAGACTCCTCACAGTCTCGGCTAGATCTGGAGGGGTCCCTACTACCCTCCTTTCGTCAGACTCTTCATCTCTATTGTGGGAGCCTTCTCCCACTTCATGGTGAGACACCATACTATGCATTGATAGTTTCCTGCGGTTGATCTTCCGCTTGTGTGCAAAAGGAAAAACACTGGTTGTTAGTTGATATTTATATTTATTTATAACCAGTACATAATTCATATTTTCACATGTACACACACAATAGGGATTTTTCATTCTCAACTTTGTCTTTTAATTAGGGAGGCTAAGACAAGGGGTTACTCTTTTTAAGAGTGTTTCGAATAGAGCTTCTGCGCAACTCGTTCATGAGACCAAGCAGGCCGAGTGTTGTAACCATGCTCTGATACCAATTTGTCACACACCCCACTGCGGTGTGATAAATTTTTTCCTTTTCTTGAGGGACAGAACCCTCGAAAACCTACGGAGCTTAGAACAGGCTGCAGACGCCACCTCTGCCTCGACAGAGTCTCTGCGCAACCTCCCGATCTTAAGGATCGATTAGTTTCTTTTATGATCCGAAGTGACCTCTTTTGATTTTTGGCTTAAATCTTCTTCCAATCGATCCACAGGTCCTTTCGAAATCTCCCTTGTGCGAACAACACTAGGCGCGAGCTCCACCCTCTCCGAGTGACCACAGTGCTATGACCAAGGCCTAACCCCAAAAGGTACTTGTTGCAACTCGCAATCTCGCGAGTTTGCGAGTCGAAACTCCCGACTCTTCCTCCCCAATCTCACGATACCCGAGATCACGAAATGGGTATAACGTCCTTCTGTCAGCACCCTCTACGCGTGACCGTTGGCTAGGCTAAATGATACCTCCTCTCGCTACTTGCTGCTTCATGAGTTCAAAGGTTGAACTCTTGTTCCTTCCTTGTGCGATCCTCCGAGACTTGAAATTCAGCGAAGGTTGACCTTCCTTTCACACTTCTCGCAACTCGCCACTTCATGAGTTGTAGCATCGAATCTTGGCATCTTCCCTTCATGAACCCCTGAGAAGTGATATTTATTTTCCCTCTTGCGTTCTCTCTACTTGCAACTTCGATAGGCAAAGGGTTGAGCTCTCATACTCTTATCCCGTGAATCCATGAGACGTGAGAAGTCAACAGAGCGTTGATTCCCTTCTCCAGGCGACGCGTGTCCACCTGTCAATCACGCGGGCCCCACCTTAAAGTTCTGCCACGTGTTCTCTCGTGCCTGAATTTTAGCACTTTGCTACTCGTGAAGTCGAAAATGACTCCTTCCAACCTCCAAACCCTCGAACGCGCGATAGGCGATGGGGTTCCTGATCCAATGGTCCTACCATTCTCTGGATCCAACGACTGTCTCCGCTCCTCGCGACTTGGAGCACCCAACCTTTGGGCTCTTACCTTGCAAACCTTCGAGTTCGCAAGATTCCTTGATCTCTACCACCTGTCCTCCCCAGATGGATGGTCCTGATCCTCTCGCGACTTCGCCGCTCGCGAAGTCGAAAGACTTCCCTCTATGACTCCCGATGTCCGAATCCTCAATCTGGGCGATCTCGCGACACATGTCCGCTCTCAGACAAATGACTTAGATTTCCTCGGGACTTCGCTACTCGTGAAGTCAATATGATCGCCTTTGTGAGTCCCGGTGCCCGAATCTTTGAAATGAATGATTCCGCGACATGCGTCCTCCCGCAGACGAACGACTCAGATTCTTTCGCCCCCTTCGGGAATTTTGGGACAAAAGTGTTGACCTCCTATCCGCCGATATGCTGAAATGCCAAAATTTCGACACGTTGTCAACGCGGGTCCCACAATGGAACTTCCCGCCTTTTTGGAGTTTCAGACTTCGTGACTTTGCAAATCTTGATGCTAAGCTTTCGGTTCTTCAACCCACGAAACCCTGAAATACCAAGTTTCGATGCACTTCACCAATAACTGGCTAACACAAATCCTTTTGCCCCTTCGGGACTTTTCCTTTCATGGCCTCGCGAATCTTGAGGCAAGGGTTTTAACCCTTCAACTCGCGAATCCACGAAATGAGATTTTGTGAGTGATCCAACGATCCTTGTTGACCCAGATCCTACGGTCTGATTTCTCCCGAACTTAAAACTTGAGAATAGGCTTACCGTAACTCCCTTGCTCCTCTGCAAGATCTGACGGCTCTCGGGACTTCGTGAATTCTCCACGGAGAATTCCGACCGTCCAATGCCTCCTTGACGACTCTTGCGAAGCAAACACGGTATTTCTTCATTGCTATTTCAAGTTTTCAAAAGGATCATTCTTCCTCGTACAGGGTTACTAAGACTTGCGCCTTCAAATCCTTTTCCAGGTTCTTGGTGAGCGTTCTAAGAAGGGTGTCTCTATGGGGAGATCTATCTAGGGTATTACCTGAGACGATTAAGGGTATAGATTTCCCGAGAACAGACTTGAAGTCTGAATTAATTCAATATGTGTATAAATAGTGATTTATAAAGCATAATCCATACGTAGTCTTTCCATTATAAGCGTGCAACCACCATTTCTAAATCAAAACACTACACATGCAGTCTTATACTCAAACCATTCATAAAACTACACAGACTGTGAGCATACATGTCAACATATAAATTTCAAGATGCAAATGTAAAACACTTATCAGAAATAACACCAGATGTGATTGCAACTGCTGAGAGGGGTGCTCGTTTCCACCCAACCGTTGGCTCATCGACTCCCAACGGATTTACCACTAGCCACCCTCGAGCTGAGACCACGATGATGCGAGACTGCGTATTTGTTTTCCAATGACCGAGAATGAAGGTTACTCTCCTTCTTCTCTGTTATCACTCACTCTGTATTTTTCTAGAGTTTTCCTTCTTCCTCCCCTCGCATCTGCCCTTGATCGCCCACACTTCCTGCATTTTCTCTGTTCGGCGAGGTTGCGTGTGGCATGATTTTCCTCGCAGTAGTCAGGTCTGAGGACTCTATAGATGGGCGGTTCACCCCCATCCCTCATTAATCATGAGGAGCCCTTTTCCTACCAATCCTGACAAGTCATGTAATTCAGGGCTAGCGAGCAACTCTTGGTTCTTTGAGCCAGTGAAGTCCAAATACGGTATTGGTTTCGGTGGAAGTTAATGCCACCTATCCAGAACATGCACAATCTAAAATAACCTCCTTCATTTTTTCCCCAGGTTTCATAATTAAAGAGAAACAGATGTTTGAGTGGACCTTTTTTTTGTAGAAATTCGACCCGTCTTTCATGGCAAACAGTTCCAGATTTTTGGGGATTTGTGGCTATTTTTGGCTGAGGTGGTTAAATCTGACTTACAAAACTTGTTGGGGATCTCTCCTATTTATTTAGATGATTTTAATGTAAAGGTTGTTCATTGCACCTAGAAATGTTGTTCTCTGTAATTTTTTAGATCCACAAGTAATACAAAGGAATTGATGCACATGATTCTTGCGGCTGGACATTGGTGATGTTTTTCTTGCTATGTTAATGTTTTATTACTCTGTTATCACCTCTGTTTTCTAATTCCAAATGTTAAAAGGAAGTTAAAGAACAAAATTTACCTCGGGTACTCTGTATCTGGCCTTTTATCAGTCTGCATGTTATTCTTCTGATTTTGAGTTAAAGAAATTCTTGAATGCTTCTTTACTTAAATGAACCTCTCACATGTTCTATCTTTCCATCACATTTTATCTTAATTGATCCATTATCTTGGCTATCTCACCCTATGAAGAAGCCCTTTAAAATCTGTTTATCTGACCTTAAGTTTTGACACAGACCCCATAGCCCAATGGGATTCTAAAGAAATCATTCAGCCAAACACAAATAAAAAACAAACCCTATTTTTCATAGCTAGCCTAAGATCAAATCTCTAACAAAGATAAATTTGACAGAGATATCCCTCTCTGAGTCTTGGAGGGCTAGATCTTTGACTCAAAGTGGTTTTGATGTTGCCTCTGTGACTGCCTCCACAACTTTAGGCAAATTACAGAGTTCTAACAGAATGGTGACCATAATGGGGAACTTTCTCCAGTAGTACACTTCAAAGTTCCAGATCTAATCACTGATGGTGGACAGTGACCAGACATAAGAAGGCTGAGATCATTCACCTGGCGACTCCAAATTATCTCCAGACAGTGCCAACTCAAAGACTCCACTAGAGGAAGAACTTAAAGCATGGCCAAGTAGCCTAGAAAGACTAGGTACTCAAGCTCAAATTGCATTCAAGACATCTTTGGTTTTATATGTAATTATGTTCTATCTTATTCTAATCCTGATCAAAAGTATATTGCTGAAGTTTATATTGATCATCTGCAAATTGATGAGCCTCAAGAGATCAGATCCCCAATTGTAGATTATGTACATACTCATACACCTGTTCACATCCCAGATGCACCTGTAGAAGTCCTAGTGAGACATAAGCCTCCTGCTTTATCTCCTACTCTTGCTAAAGCTCCGGATGGTTGTAAGCCTCTTGCTTCACCTCTTGTACCTACCAAAATCCCAGATATATACAAGCCCCTAGATTTTCCTCCTATCCTCCATGACTTCCCTGCAAATTACACCAATAATCTGCCCAGGTTTGATGGAGAGAATGCCAATATTATTGTTGAAAAGCATATCCAAAGTCTTGAGGATTTTCTTGACCTCTTTGAGGTAGAAGGTGATGATGTCTGCATCATAATGTTTTCCCTATCATTGGCAGGTAAAGTCAAGAACTGGTTTAAAAATCTCCCAGCTGCAAGCATTACCAATTTCCATCAGTTTGTGCAAGTTTTCCTAGATCGATGGGTGATCATGAGAAATGTCTTTCTCATCCTGGAAGAGTATGACCATTTGAAAAGATAGCCAGGGGAAACAATACAACAGTTTTCAACAAGGTTCAATAAGGTATATCATGCAATGCCTGTTGATATAAGGCCACCCCTAGGATCAGCTCACTTGCATTTCCTAGATGCCTTCAATCCTGAGATGGCATTCCAATTAAGAGAAAGGAACACTGCAACTCTCGAAGAAATGCAGAACATTGCAGTTGATGTGGAGGCCAACTTGTTGATCAAAAGGTCAAATGTAAAGAACAAAGAAAAGGAGCAACTGAAGTCATCAGAATCTAAACTGGACATTTTGTTCAGTGCCATGGAAGAGATGATGCAGAAAATCAACATGAAAGATGAGCTTGTTGTCCAAAGACATCATGTTCCATTGATTTCAGAGAAAGAAAAGGTCACTGTTCCCAAACATTTTGCTGCTCATCCTTGGTACCATGGTTTGGATAATGATTCTTTTATGTATTCAATTCACAATACAGTCAAAGATGAAGTTCCATCTCAACTTACAGAGGAACAACTAGCTGATATGATGTGCATGTTGGATGAAATTTCTTACTTGGATAATCTACCCAAGTGCTATCAGTATGATGATGATCATGAGGCTGAAATAGATGTGGACTGTTCAAAGAAATCAGCAACATGTTGTTGGCAGGAAGAAGATCAGTTACAACTCAAATATGGCAATCATCCTTTACACAACAATCATGACAACGATGAGGAAAATGCAGAAAATCTCGGAGTAAGTGGAAACACTTTGCCCTTATGTTTCTCATCTTTTCAATTTCTAAAAAGAAACTCTAGGCTAGTTGTAAATAGTGAAGACATACAATTCTCTGATCAACCGGTTGAAGATGCCATTGGAGATACAAAATTCGATCTAGGGGTGCAACCCTTGAGCCTTCTTAAAGATCAAACCTCAGATTAAATCATGAAGCTCGAAATAGGTGATGAGATGATCCATCTTGATTCATTTCCCATGTGCTTTAATTCATTTCAAATTTGGGGGGGGGGGGGAATCTTGGTCAGATTCTAGTTGAAAGTCACAGTGTAAGCCATGAAGTACTAATAAAGCTAATGGCACCCTTATCTAAATCATTTTATGACCCCATAGCTGATGTGTTGGATGACTTGTGTCGTCAAAGCCATTTTCCATAATCCATCTATAGGCTGAAAGGATGTTATGATATTGACATGATCAGGCAGTCAACTACAGGGACGTGTTCAACAGAAGTATCATTTCAAAACCCACCAAAACATTTGCAGCCATGTTAGGAAGTGCATGAGGATGCAAAGAGCATAACTACAACATCAAATCATGAAGTTGAGTTAGTTAAATTTGAATATCCAGTAAATGGTCAAGTCTATCTTGATCCAGTGGCTATTTATATGGAGAAATTGTTCATCACAGAGCCACAATGCATTCCCGGTATTTCTATTATTTGTCATGTTTATCAAGCTCCTTGTAATGAAGATCAAGATGAAAAGCATTTCATGATGCCTACACAAGTTCTATTTCTGATATTGATTAAAAATATTGAAAGAGTAGAGCTAGTAGAGCAATTGCTTGACTGGATGCACTGGCATTATTGCATCATTTAAAACAACAAAATTGTTAGCAGTATAGGGTAGGTAGGAAAAAGTGAATAAGCTCAGCATTCCGAGCATCTCTTTTTTCAACAGCGTTCATTTTAATTTGGTTTCAGTTGCAAGATCAAAACAGGTACAGGTTGAAAAATAAGATTTTGGGATCAACCCAATGGATAAAGCACCAGTCTGCATATTCAAAAGTCTGATATTCTTAACACCTCTTGAAAGAGCTTCCATCCCCAGGTGGAGCCTATGTTAGGGTCCTATAATCATAGGTAACTCGATTCTTTGATTGCTGATTTGGCGTTTCTCTCGTAATGATGAAGTTTGGCTCGGTTGATTCCATTTCTCCCCTCCATTCATTTCGCTCGATCCTCCATCACCCTGCTGCATCCTTCATCCACGCTATGCCCTCACTCCCTTGTCCTTTTGTCCCGTTGACTACCTCTCGCCCGCCGCTCATCCATGCATAAACAAACTTAGGCTGAAAAGAACAATAAAACGTTTAGATTAATTAATAATGTTAGTATAATTAGATAAATAAGCTAGGTTAAATCTTGTTAAAAATTAATTAATTGATTAATTAATAATTAATTTAGATGATTAGTGATTAGGTTAATGTTTTATTAATTAATATTAAAAATAATACAAAATATAATAAAAAACATAAAAAAAAAAACAAAATAAAATAAAATAAAACACAAAAACAATAATAAAAAACATATTAAAACATATAAATCAAAACAATTAAAATATAATACAAAATATAAAAAAAAAACAAAATATAACAAAAAACAAAATAAAACAAACATAAAACATATATAATTAAA
>JASDQU010104094.1:36677-51291 GCA_032191745.1 Picea mariana
CCCCCCCCCCCCCTAAAACCTCTTACCACCTCAGGGGGGTTTGGAATACCGCCTTCCCGAAAAAAAAACCACTTTCCCCAATATTTTTTTAAAAATTGCCTACTTTTGCCTGTTCAGTATGTCTTCTTCTGAAACCGATTCCGGGTGAACGAAAAATGAATTTTAATAAAACGAGAGAGGTTTTTCTCCATAATAGGATGAAGAACAAAAACCTCTCTCATGTTTTTCACAGGTGCCATGAGAAGGGAGAATCAAAGCCATCTTCAAGACCCTTTTTTCCAGTTTTTCATTTTTCTGTTATAGTCCTGATTTTGTAGGAGCTGTTACGACGAGATGGAGGCAAATTTGGCGAAACCAAAGGAGGTTTTTGTCCAAAACATGCCAATATACAATAATTTTATTCATTTTTTTCCCAGGTGTCATAATTAAAGAGAAACAGATGTCTGAGTGGACCTTTTTTTCGCAGAAATTCGGCCCGTCTTTCATGGCGGACAGTTCCAGATTTTTGGGGATTTGTGGCTATTTTTGGTCGAGGCGGTTAAATCCGACTTACAAAACTTGTTGGGGATATCTCCTATTTATTTATATGATTTTAATGTCAAGGTTGTTGATCATTGCACCCAGAAAGGTCGTTCTCTGTAATTTTTTAGATCCACCAGTAATACAAAGGAATTGATGCACATGATTCTTGCGTCTAAACATTGGTGATGTTTTTCTTGCTATGCTAATGTTTTCTTACTCTGTTATCACCTTTGTTTTCTAATTCCAACTGTTAAAAGGAAGTTAAATAACATAATTAACCTCGGGTACTCTGTATCTGGCCTTTTATCAGTCTGCATGTTATTCTTCTGATTTTGAGTTAAAGAAATTCTTGAATGCTTCTTTACTTAAATGAACCTCTCACCTGCTCTATATTTCCATCACATTTTATCTTAATCAATCCAGTATCTTGGCTATCTCGCCCTGTGAAGAAGCCATTTAAAAGATGTTTATTTGACCTTAAGTTTTGACATAGACCCCATAGCCCAATGAGATTATAAAACAATCATTTAGCCAAACACCTCAAATAAAAGACAAACCCTATTCTGCATAGCTAGCCTAAGATCAAATATCTAACAAAGATAAATTTGACAGAGAGATCCCTCTCTGAGTCTTGGAGGGATAGATCCTTGACTCAAAGTGGTTTTGATGTTGCCTCTGTGACTGCCTCCACAGCCTTGGGCAAATTACAGAGTGCTAAAAGCACCCACAACTTGAAAGTCACAGCACAAAAAAAAAGAAAAAAAAAAAGAAACAGGAGATCAAATTGTACCAACAGAGGCGCAGTGCACTGAAAGGATAATAAAAATGCACACTCAAGAATACGAGCCCGAGGAAGACAAGGCCACTGGTCAGTTCAAAGAAAAAACAAGCAGGAAAGGCGACTATGAAAAAAGAAGCACTAAGTGATGGAGGTTAGTGGAATTGAATGTCGAAAATGACTGGTGGGACGTCGCATTAATCGTGCCAACTGGAGATGGCGAGAGAAAGTAAAGGCAAGTATGAGGGAACCAGAGGTTCATTGAATCCTTAATAAAGGTAACTTCTTCGACAAGCTTTACATGATGCCCACAGAAAGCAAGGACGCAGGAGAAAAAAACTTATTGCGAAAGTGGAAGAGGCAGAGAGCGATAGAGCAGACACATAAGAGAGTAAAATTTGCAAATCTTACAGAGGTTGTAGAGGCCATTGAGCTTGGTGGATGATCGGATTTTACCACCATGGCACCACCCAAACAAGCAAAACTGAGCCATGTTTCTAGACAACCCAGAGTTAGGACTAGAGCATAAACATAATCTCAGGGAAGCGAACAACAACCATAGCCACTGCCAGAAGTTGTCAATGTGGATGAAATCCCATCATCGGATATGACACCAAGAAGCCCGACACTCATGGTAGATGAAACCCAAGAGACAACACCTGCAGGCATGGAAATTGATAGGCCAGAAGAGGGGCAAGGCCGATAGAATGAGGACACAGACAATCAAGTGCTACCAGAAAACCCTGAAGAAGCCCTGAGAGTCAATGGGATGGATCCAAGTTAGGAAGAAGCGGTCGAGCTAGAAGAGTCACAAACAATCATTTCAGAACACCCATAGGAGGGAGAAGTGGAGGATGTCACGAGCCGACCAGAACAATATGCTGAAGAATGACCAATGGAGGCTGGAACCTCGAGTCAGCCACCACCATGAAAGGACAAGCATAAGGTACCTAGGTCACCGCGTAGACAACCCACCACAACAATTGTTTTGCTACGCATACCAGATGGAGTATGGGTAAAAGAAGATTTGTTATCTTATGTTGAAAAATTAAGGTACTCAGACCATGATGTAATGGACATGGACAAGTTCCTAGAGTTCACGAAGCAATTCTACCTACAGACTGTGGGTGTAGATCCCTTTAAGGAACCGATTCATCAACCAGTCCAATGGGCAGTAGGACTAGAAAAAACTGGGATTTTAGGTCTATTGGACTTACCACACTTTGGGAGAGTCTAGTATACAAACAATTTCGTCAAGTAGTTGATGGCGGTCACACATGGTAAAGATCTGTGGCTGGACAAGCTCGTCTTAATAGAAGTAGAGATCATTGCACACATCACAAGGCATGGATCCCACACAGTTTATCGAGGACAAAAAAAGGGAGAAAGAACTTGCTGAGGAGATAAAAAATAAATATGACACTGAAAGGGGTACGCGCAAAATCATTATCAAATGGATTAGTGACATCGCAACAAGAATGACCACAAAAATTATGGCCTGTAAGCTGCTCAGAAAATTCCGCGAGGAAGTCCCAGTCGGGGTTGTCGTAGCTGCAACATAATGTGTCGAGGGAATCACAATCAACTGGGCCCCTTATCTCTTGAATCTGTTTATAGATGACTGCAAGGATGCACATGATCTGGGGACAAAATTTCATTATTCATGGCTGATCATTCTGATAGCCATTACGGGATGGAAGGAACTGAACGATGCATTTTTCACCACCAAACCTAAACCCAATCATGGAGGAAGATACTTATCTCTTGGAGCCGCTTCAGATGCCAATAATAGAAGAATGAATGCAACTATATTCAAAGGATATCTCTGCGACCTACAAGAGACCATCACCAACATTTGGAGGATAACACCGTAGGCTCTGACAAACTATCAAGGCATAGATAACTTCATGGCCAATAGACATGCGATGTGGATCCAAGGCCAGAAGGACCCCTACAAACAATGGCTACAAATGCGCTATTGCATCACATAGGGGGAAATAGAAATGACCATCAAGGATTGGGAAGACAAATGGAGGATTCTAGTCCTCACTTGAAACATACCTGTAGGGGTAGAGGAGGAGGAGGCAAGGAAGGAACATACACATGTTGAGGAGGTAGGGCAAGAACGCACACAGACCCAGGAAGTCACAGTGCCCAAGAAACCAAGGACATGCCAGAAAAAACCAAAGCATAAGAAAGGGGGGACATCCAGGACAAGAGTCTAGACAGGGAAGAAGAACAATACACAGGCCTCCCAAGTACAGAAGAAACATGCCGAGGCAACATATGGGACTACACCAAGTCCTAATCCATAAGAGCTAGGCCCGACTAAGAGACCAACTACTCAAACAAGGGGTGAACACAAGAGGATGGAGGCGCATAGAACACCTCCAGAATACATGATCATGAAGGATGATGCAGAAATGGTGGCCCAATTGGTCTAGGATCACACATTCAAGGATTTTGATAATGCTAGCGCCAAAGGGACATAATTGAAGAAGATATGGCAGACATACGACAACTCCTTAGGCATATCGGGGAAGTGTAGGCAGTCGACAACAACATAGACACATGCCCGTCAACATCACAGACAGGAGGAGAACCTGAAGCAAGCGAGAGGGATACAGTCCAAAAAATACCACAACTGAGTGCAACATTTCATGTTACACCCAACATGTTTCACATGGACGAGATCATGGGGAAGACACCCCTAAAGGGCTTTTCTCAATTGTAGTTGGTATTGCCGCGGATACCAACCAAATCCATATATAAACTATAGCTCAACATTACATAAGAGGTATGGTCTCGTGCACACACAAATACAACTGAACTGCAGTAGGTAAAAGACAAACGAGATGAGTTGGAATTGGTATTCGAGCAGGCCAAGCTCGAGACCAATGAGGAGAGGGAACATGTGAAGCAAATGGAGTAGAAAGTGGTCGTATCCTATGATAAGATTCAAAAGACCGCGTAGACTGTTGAACTCATGGTGACAGAAAAAATTGATCATATTGTGCAGACAATTGATCAATACCAACAGAAGATCGAGAATCTTCGGGACCAGCTCACACCTACAATTCCACCAATAGTGAAGGAGCGAAGGAAACAAGAGGTAACCGAGCAGATAAAAGAGATAGAACAACAAGTCCATGTAGTGAGTGACTTGTTCGAGAAAGAAGCGCAACTCTGGACAAAGATGGAAGAGGATCAACAGGTCCAGTAGTGGGACCATGAAGGAGAAAGGATAAGCGCAACTATCCAAGACCTCAAGCAGAGGCAGAAGATAATGTCCATCACAAAGCATGTCGAAGGGAAACAAGACATGAAGAAACTGCAAGCATAACTCATAACTGCGCATATGCATAAAAAGGGGCGCCATGCTCAAATGGAACTGCTCCAGGAGCGAGTAGCAGAGGTCATCGCACAGGCAAAAGAAGCCAAGACATATATGGCACAGACCTAGGCATAATGTGCGAGGTTGGTCAACGACAAGATTGCAGTGCATGTATTGGACGCACTTAAGGAGAAGGCAACGTAGGCCCAAACACATGCAATGGAGCTCAGGGAGAAGTTCCAGATGATCACCAGGGGGATCGGCGAAGCACAGAGAGGATAGGTGGCTTGGGACGAGATACATGTCAGTGTTGGGGGCATGTTGGAAGCATACCAAAGCGGAAAGAAAGGATATTTTGTGAAGGAAGGAATGCATGAGGAAAGCGACAACTGGAAGGAAGAGCAACACGCGCGCATGCATGGAAGACCTAACGATGTTAAGGTTAGGGTTTTTTCAATAAACTGTAATGGATGGTGAGCCAAAAATGTATAAATATAGATACCTAGGTCTCATAGAGGGAGAGAGAGACAGATATAGAGGGTCTTGAAGAGTAGTCCTGTTTGATAGCTAGTTGTAATATTTTTCCATATGACCTAATTTTGTAAGCTGTTGAGCTGGAGGGGAGTAAGGAGGGCATATCTCGAGGGTTAGATCGCAGGCTGAGGATCCTGGTATGATCTAGTCCACCTCGTAATAGATCTCGACCCAACTGAGAGGAGTTGTAAATCACGCGACGCTGTAGTTTGGAACTACCATAATAGAAGAGCTTAAGAGCCAGATCTTTGTGGACGTATCCCATGAGGGGGTGAACCACACTAAAACCTGTGTTATGTGATTGAATGCATGTGTTTCCTTACTGTTTCCAAGTAGATATTAGCATGTTGAATGAATGGGTTGATTATATTCCATGCATAATCATGAATGATAGTTTATTGCTTTAGTAAGTTAGATAGATCTCTCAACGCACATTTCTCAGATCTCCACTCAATCCTAGATTGCAAACACCTGAGTATGGTAGTCACCTATTATGACTATCTTGGGTGAGACTACGTAGTGCGCTCTGTGTGCAACGTTTCATTCTGGTTTACCAGTAGGGCTGATAGTTTTAGAGGCTTTCTTGGAACCCCAATATACATGAACCTTGGGTCAATCAAGTTAAAGGTATAAACTCAGATAAAATATAAACCAACAGTTGGACAAACAACTATTTCATACCATTATCGTCTGTCCTCAAATCAAATAATTTTCCCATGAGGTAGTGCCTCCACATATTCAAGGTATGCACAATGGCTGCCAACTCCAAATCACGAGTAGCATAGTGCCTTTCGTGCTCCGTCAGCTTCCTTGATTCATAGGATACCACATACCCATTTTGACTAAGGACTCCACCAAGTCCTTCTTTACATGCATTAGTGCATACAACAAAATATTTAGTTGGATTAAAAATACTTAGTATTGGAGGACTTTTTAATAAATTCTTCAAGTGTTGAAAACTTCTTTCAAAATCGCGTGTCCACTCAAATTTCACACATTTCTTCTGTAAGGAAGTAATTGGGTGTGCAAATTTTGGGAATCCTTCAATAAATCTCCTATAGTAACCTTCAAGGCCCATGAATGATCTCACCTCCGAGACATTCCTTGGTGTTGTCCATACTTCAATGGAATTTATATTTTCTGGATCTACTACTATTCCTTTCTCTGAAATAATATGTCCCAAATAATGAATTTACCTTTGGTAAAATGAGCACTTGCTCAATTTGGAATACAAATTATGCTCCCTTAAAACTTGTAACAACATCCTCAAGTGTTTCTCATGCTCTTCCTATAACTTAGAATATATAATAATTCCATCCAAAAATACAATGACAAACTTGTCCAAGTAATTCATGAATATACCATTCATGAGACACATGAAGACAATTGGTACATTCGCTAACCCAAATGACACCACAGTGAACTCATAATGGCCATACCTTGTTTTAAAATCAATCTTGCTAATGTCTTATTCTTTAATTCCTACCTGATGATAGTCTAACCTAAGATCAATCTTGGAGAATATTTTTTCATCTTTCAGCTGATCAAAGAGATCATCTATCTTTGGAAAAGGATACTTGTTCTTCACAGTAACCTTATTCATCTGCCTGAAGTCTATGCAAAGTCTTAAAGTTCCATCATTTTTCTTCACAAATTATACTGGGTCACCCCAAGGTGACACACTTGGGCATATATACCCCTTCTTTAGAAGCTCTTCAAGCTACATTTGTAATTTCTTCAATTCTGGTGTACTCATTCTGTAAGGAGTCTTAGATACTAGAGATACTCCAAGCACCAGATTAATAGAGAAATCAATATCTCTTTTGGGTGGAAATCCTAGTATTTCCTTGAATACATATTCAAACTCTTTTAGAATTGCATGATATTCAATATTTGGCACCTTATCCTTAGGTGTCTCTTCCATATGCGCGAAAAATATTTGGCACCCTTTTTTGTAACTTTTATTCAATTGCAAGGCTAAAACTTCTTTGACAGTTATTGCTCTCGAAATTCCTTTCAAGGATTAACTGCAAAGCAAGCTCATGAAGGAGGGATTAACCAACCATGTATCAATACTTATGGACTGAGTACGCCTCCATTCTATCACTGAAAATTGGGTATTAATGATCCAAATAGGGAGGCTCTCCATCATGACCAAGCATGGGGTAGTAGTCCTTGGAAGGACCAGAGCCATTATCAGTTATGAGCTAGCTTCCATGGCCATCATGCAAGGGTGGGGTTGAAATGAGGTCATCCTCAAGCAATGTCGGAACTTGAATGCCCACAATAACAATGGTGTGCGAGACCCCTTCGAATTGACCCAGAGGGTGATGAGGGTCATCAACTAGTGATCAAAGAGCATGCCATGAGGGATCTCCACTTTCTTGCAACCATACTGCTCTGTCTATAATTTCACATATTGGGTAAAGTAGTAGAGGTACGCACCAAAAACTTGCTAGTGGTTAATATTTTGGTAAAATTGCAAAGCAGTAAACTGCATAACTCCCTTTTCTAATATTTTTGTTTGCTTGTTCTCTATCGGTTGTGTATTAATTTGGGCATAGCCCGAAATCCTGACTAGTTAGTGTTGAGCACCTCGTGTTTCCATAGGATATGATTTAATTTATTGTTTCCCTTCTCTCCTCACAACTTGTTTGGAAATTAGGAGGGATAAAATTAGGAAACTCAACTGAGAAATTTTTAATAAAGCATAATGTATATATATATATATATATATATATATATATATATATATATATTTGTGCTTTATATTTATATCTTTTACAGATAAATTGACATTTTATGATAATAAGTAGTTTTGGCAAGTATTTATTATTTAAAGTTTAATAATTGTTTATAATAGGATAATTACTTTATAAAAGTGGTATGAATCATTAAGGTGGGTAATTAGAGTCATTAAGCTGGGAAATGAGGCCATCGACATATATCAACTACTTTTATAAAATAATAATTATTAGTTAACACACCAAAAACATTAAAAACCATAAAGTTTAACTAATATAATTTTAAAAGACCAAAAAAATCAACCATAACAATGTTGAGGAAGATACTAAGCATAGAAAAACCCATTTACAAGTAAGAGTGTGGCATCCCACGATTTTTGGCAGCAAACTCAACCAGACAATTAAAATTCAGATATAAAAGCCCTTTGATAAGAATGAATATAGACTCGCTCTGAAAGAAATGAATCTAAAACAACTCTTGCCAAAAAGGCCTACTGTAACCAAATGAAAAACCATCCAAGAATACTAATTTTGTAATTTTGTCATTGTTTGCAGGAAAATTCTACAATAACAATTAAAGCCACAAAATTATTAATTGCCATCATACAAATTAGTTAATAAAATAAAATCCATCATAAATTTAACTAGCAACAACCACTTTATAAAGTGGTTGATATACGCCGATCGAAGCCATTAATTTGGAAAAGTTAAAAATGACTTAAAGTGGTTGTTGCTAATTAACCATCGACATGCCTTGGGAACGACCATTAATATATTAATACATTTAATTAATATAATATATAAATATCAATTTAATATATAATAAAAAATGTATAAATTAAAGTATTAATTGATTGATAAATGTATTAAAGTATTAATGTATAAATGTAACCTATTAATTGATTGATACATTGCTAATGTAATGTATTAATGTATTTAGTAATACATTACATTAATGTATATTGTATTAATTATTTCATTAATGTAAATATAATACATTAAAGTATTGATGTATAATACATTAATATATTAAAGTATAATAAATTAATGTATTATAAATTAATATTATATATTAATAAATTAATTTATAATACATTAATGTGTAATATATTAATACATTAAAGTACTCACACATTGATACATTGATGTGTGTAATGTCATATTAATATAATATATAATAAACATTTATAAATTAAAGTATTAATTTATATTAGTGTCTAATATAACATATTAAATGATTGATAGATTAATAATGTAATGAATTAATTAATTAATACATGAGTAAGGTAATAATACACTAATAAATTAATACATTAAATATATCAACAAATATATTAAATGCATTAAAATAGTTTGCTAAAGTATTAATACACTAATAAAATAATACATTATTACATTAATGTATAATGTAACATGATAAACTATTAATACATTAACAATACATTATTACATTGTTGTAATATATAAATTAAAGTATTAATGCATTATGCATAATGTAACATATTAAATATTAATACATTAATAATGTAATGTATGAATTAATTAATACATTAATGCATTTTTAACTAATACATTGTTAAAAATATTTATCACACTATCAACCTTCCTAACCTCTTAACTCAACAAAAATATGGTGATCTTGGAAAGCTTCTCTTGATGCTTTTCGAGCACAAAAACAAAATTCTAAGGAATCACAAGTAATCACTTACCCTCTTAAGGTCCGATAGACCAATTCGGTCTTAGTGGACGTTAATCATCATTAATACAAAAATAAATTAATACATTAATAATACATTATTAAAGTAATAATACATTAATAATACATTATTAAAGTATTAATACATTAATAAAAATATTATTAAAGTATTAATACATTAATACATTTATTGAAAATGATTGTGGTTGATTATGGTGGACCATGATCATGATTTCTTATGGTCATGACTATGAATGACATTGATGTGTATTGTAATGTATTAATTTAATTAATTAATACATTTTTAATAAATACATTACTAAAGTAGTAACACCTTATTATATTAAGGAGTATGTAACAACTCACTTGCCAAATCAATTAGCCCCAAAAATGGATGGCGCTAAGAGCTCGACCTATACTCCCGTATAAATTAAAGTATTAATTGTATAATATAAAGTATTAATTAATTAATGCATTAATAAGGTAATGTATTAATTAAGTAATACATTTATAGAATATAAATTACTATATTCTTAAAGTATTAATATAATAATAAAGTACAAGATTAATAATACATTCTTAAAGTAATAATAATAAAAATGATTTCATACCTTTAATACATTAAATGAATCAATAAATACATTAGTAAAGTATTAATATATTAATTTATAATGTAACATATTTAATTATTAATAAATTAATAATGCATTAATAAATACTTTACTAAATATTAAAGTAGTAATACATTAATAATATATTATTTAAGTATTAATACAATAATACTTTAATTGAAAATGACTATGGTCGAGTATGGTTGAGCATGACCATGGTTTACTTTGGTAGACCTTGGTTGACTTTGGAAAGGAAATGTTAGCTATGGTTGACCATGGTTGTCCTTCATCATGGTTGAGTGAGGTTGACCATGGCCATGGTTAACTATGGTTGATCATAGGTTATTATGGTTGAACATGCCCATGAATGACGTTAGTTGACCATGTGGATCTCGTTATGGTGGGCCATGTTGATTATGTTCACCATAGTTTACTATGGCACTACTGCATTGCAATGTTGATAATATTTTGTTCGTCAAATTGCGACATCATGTCTTGTTCGTCACATGCCAACATCTGTTTTTGTTCATCACATTGTGAAATCAGCTTTTGTTCATCACATGTCGACATAAGGTTTTGTTGATCACATTGTGACATTAGCTTGTGTTTGTCACTTGACATCGTAAGGTTATGGTCATCGAATTACGACGAAGGTTTATGTTTTTCACGATATGGCATTGTAATAGGTTTGTCATAGTTCGATAATGGGTTATGTTCATCACATTGTGACATCGGAAAATGTTTGTCACACCGACACATTGGGTTATGTACATCAAATTGCGATAATAGGTTGTCTTTGTCCGATTGTAACTTTTGGAAATGTCTATCACATTGCATTTGTCCCATTACAACACCAATTTATGTTCGTTTGATTGTGATGTTCGTAATTGTCCGTCACATTGTGACGTGTGCATATGTTTGTCACAATGTGACATGCATATATGTTTGTTGGATTGTGATGTTACTATGTTTGGTAGGTTGCATTGTTACTATGTTCGACACATTACGATGTTTGAAAATGTTTGTCACATTGGGGCATCTATATATGTTCATCACATTGTGATGTTACTATGCATGGTAGATGGAAACATTACTATGTTCGACACATTACGATGTTTGGAAATGTTTGTCACATTGCAACGTCCATATATGTTCGTCACAATGCGACATTACGATGTTTAGTAGATTGCAAGTTTACTATGTTCGACACATTGTGATGTTTGGAAGTGTTTGTCACATTGTAACGTCAAGATATGTGCGTCACATTGCAACGTGAGGACATGTTTTCCATATTGCGATGACAGGGTGATGTGGGACACATTGCGACATGTATTTATGTTCGTCAGATTGCGACATGTATTTATGTTTGTCACATTGTGACGACATGACTATTTTCGTCAGATTGCGATGTCACTATGTTTCGTAGATTGCAATGTTACTGTGTTTGTAACATTATGAAGTTACTATGTTTGTCATATTGAAACACTATATTTTCATCACATTGCAATGTTATGTGTTCGTCACAGAGCGAATTTACTATGTTTGGTAGATTTCAACGTTACTATGTTCAGCACATTGCAAAATTTGGAATTTTTTGTCACATTGCGACTTTGTAATAAGTGCGTCACAATGCAACATCAAAAAATGTTCATCACATTGCGACAATAAGATGATGTGTGACAAAATGCGACGACATGCCTATCCACATCCATATATGTTCAACACATTTCAATGTTTGGAAATGTTTGTCACATTATGATAGCTGTATATCTTCATCACATTGCGACGTTTGGAAGTGTTTGTCACATTGTGACATTATGATATGTACATCACATTGCAATGCAAGGAAATGTTCATCATATTGCAATGACAGGGTTATGTGGGACACATTACAACCTATGTTTATGTTCATTACATTGCGACGTTACTATCCACATTGTGACGACATGCGTATATTCATCTCATTGTGACATTACTATGTTTGGTAGATTGCAATGTAACTATGTTCAACACATTGCAACTTTAATATATTCATTACATTGCAACATTATATGTTCATCATATTGTGACGTTAAAATGTTTGGTAGATTGAAAAGTTAATTTATTTGACACATTACGATGTTTGGAAATGTTTGCGACATTGTGACATCCATATATGTTCGTCACAATGGCACATTACAATGTTTGGAAATGTTTGCGACATTGCGATGTCCATATATGTTCATCACAATGCCACATTACGATGTTTGGTAGATTGCAAGTTTACTATGTTCGACGCATTGCGATGTTTGGAAGTGTTTGTCACATTGCGATGTCAGGATATGCACGTCACATTGCAATGTGAGGAAATGTTTTCCATATTTCAATGAGAGGGTGATGTGGGACACATTGCGACATGTATTTATGTTCGTCACATTGCCACATGTATTTATGTTTGTCACATTGTGACGCTACTATCCACATTGTGACGACATGCCTATTTTCATTAGATTGCGACGTCATTATGTTTCATAGATTGCAATGTTACTATGTTCATAACATTGCGACGTTAATATGTTCATCATATTGCAACACTATATTTTCATCACATTACAATGTTATGTGTTCGTCAAAGTGAGACTTTACTATGTTTGGTAGATTTCAACATTACTATGTTCAACACATTGTGAAATTTGAATTTTTTTGTCACATTATGATTTTGCAATAAGTGCATCACAATGCAACATCAACAAATGTTCATCACATTGTGACGATAAGATGATGTGTGACACAATGCGACGACATGTCTATCCACATCTATATATGTTCGACACATTACAATGTTTGGAAATGTTTGTCACATTATGATATCTGTATATCTTCATCACATTGCGACGTTTGGAAGTGTTTGTCACATTGTGACATTAGGATATGTACATCACAGTGTAATGCGAGGAAATGTTCATCATATTGCAATGGCAGGGCAACATGGGACACATTGCAACCTATGTTTATGTTGCTATTCACATTGTGACGTTACTATCCACATTGCGACCACATGCCTATATTCGTCACATTGCGACATTACTATGTTTGGTAGATTGCAATGTTACGATGTTCGAGACATTGCAAATTTAATATATTCGAATCACATTGCAATGTTATATGTTCATCACATTGTGACATTAATATGTTTGGTAGATTGAAAAGCTAATTTGTTTGACACATTGCGATGTTTGGAATTGTTTCACATTATGACGTTAGAATAAGTGTGTCACATTGAAACATGAGGAAATGTTCATCACATTGCAATGACAGGATGAAATGCACTAGAGTGCAATGTTTGTTTAAGTTATGATGACACGCCTATGTTCATCACATAACAACGTCAATTTATGTTCATCACATTGCAACAATATTATGTTTGTTAGATTGCAACGTTACTATGTTCGGCATTGTCCAACGTTAGTATGTTCGACACAACGCAACATTACTATGTTCGTCATTGTCCAACATTAGTATGTTCGACACAACACAAGATTACTATGTTCGTCACATTCTAATATCTTGTTTTGTTCTTCATATTGCAATGTCGGTGGCATGTTCATCACATGAAAAGGTTGGTTTGTGTCCCACACATTATGAAAAGTAAGCTTTGGTGAAGCTTTTAAAAAAAATCTAGCATTGTTTCCTTTGTGAAAAATATAGGAACCCTGAAATTATGCGATATATTACATAGAATGAAACTTAGAATCATATTTTTTTTAAGGACATTGATAACATATGATCTTGAACTATAAAATCTATCCCTTCTGAATAAGCATATATAAAATTAGAGTATGCATTTATGCATTTAGCTTTTTGGTGTTGCTAATCATCATTGTCGTGGTATTCTTTTTCTTGGATTAGATTCATACAACTAAAGTGTTCATAGAAGGACATTCTAGGGTAAATAATTTTTCATCTTCAACTATTTTGGTGTCACAAATATAACAAATTATTTCATNAGCACTAGCCCGTGTGGTAAGGGCGCATGGCTTTCTTGTGGGAGACCCAAGTTCAAATCCTGTCGGCTCTATTTGTTTGTGCGTTTAAAAATAATGTTTTTGAATGTAACTCCGCCCACCATAGTTTTTAATCAAAACTATATAAATATTGACATGGGTTTAAACATTATCCGCCCGCCAAAGTTTTTAAATCAAAACTATATAAATATTGAAGCCACGTGGCGGCCAACGCGCCCTCCAATCTTTTGGTTAATAAAAACCCATGCATTAAAGTTTTTATTTTTAATTTTTCTTTTTTATAATTTCATTATATATATATATATATATATATATATATATATATATATATATATATATATATATATATATATATTTTATAATGAAATTAGAAATTTCTGACTGAGATAAC